>JAWNON010000054.1:752500-917500 GCA_035045945.1 Drosophila anceps
GGTGGTTGTTTACTTTTATCTTGGGCCTATGACTTAAACCTTTGCTTATTGTATTTCGTATTTCTGTATTTGTGTATGAATACGTTCTTTTCTTTTTTTTGTCTTGTATTGTTTTTTTTTTTTCAACACATTTTCTTTGCACTACAAACGAACTGTGTTTTGCTTTTTATTTATATTTATATATTCTGTAATATTTAAAAATTAATTTGCCACATAATTTTTGTTTTTGTTTAGCTTAATTACTAAGTATTATGGTAATATATGTGTGTTTGCTTTGTTTTTATTAATAAATAATATTTTGTAAATATTATTATAATAATTAATCATATAATAAATACAATATGCATTTGACCACTCTTTGTAATTTATATATATATATATATATATATATATATATATATATATATATATATATATATATATATATATATATATATATATATATATATATATATATATATATATATATATATATATATATATATATATATATATATATATATATATATATATATATATATATATATATATATATATTATGTGTCTATAATACCATATTTCTCATTTGTTAATAATTAATTTTGTTAGTTAACATGACGACGTGTTTGTTTTTGCTTTGTTAATACAATTCGCAATTTTCGTTTATAAAAACCAAAAAACTCTTAACTCAATTTTACATGGCACACATACAGTTGGGCTATCCATACATAAGTATGTATCCAACTATGCAGATTGGCATATTTCTAATTAAATTATAAATTATATTTTTACAATGCTTAAAACGCTTTTAACTGGTTACTGCTCGCGAAATTCTTGGAACTCTGCGTAAACTTTTGCGTTTGCACTTTGAGTTTTGTTTTTGCTTAAATTGGCGTTAGGTTCTTCTAAGTAAATCTTGTTCATTTTTACATTGATCTCTTAAGATGTACTAGTATTTAATATGGCGCACACAATATAATATAATATATATATATATATATATATATATATATATATATATATATGTATATATATATATATATATATATATATATATATATATATATATATATATATGACTATATAGCTAAGATGTTCTATGAAATAATTTACAAAAGCTTTGGCTTTATACACAAAAAGTAAAAATAGCGCGCAAAGAAGTTTTTGCCAGCTCTAATTTCGGGGTTTTGAAAATATTTATTTTACAATAGTGCAAAGTTTTCGTTTTGCTGTATATAATTTTTCTTTTTTATATTTAGTTATGGACTTTCCAACTTGCCTCTAGAGATGCCCATTTTCAAACAACATTTAACATCTGCTACATATATAATATTGTTATGAATTTCTGTGTTCATCTAATTTAATACTTTATATATTATTATTATAATTTTTTTTTTTAATTTTTGAGCAATTTTTGCTTGAACATTTATTTACACCTTGGTATATATTGTGTGGAGGGTTTCTTTTATGTTTTTTTTTTATTCTGTAGCTAATTTTCCATTAATGTATATTAAATTCTTAAATATATTTAAAAAATATGAATTTTAATGAAATTTTAAGAGTTTGTTGGTCCTTGTAAATTATGTAAAGTAAAAATGCAGGCAAATAAACAAATATACAAAGATTAATTTGATTTTACAGTTAAATCATTTTAAAATAATTTATTGAACCAAATAGGTAAATTTATGTTTGAGGTTTTTATTAAATAACTTTTAATTTTGTAAAATATTTAAATAAATATTTGTAAAATATACAATTTGTATGCATACCTAAATCGTATTATTTTAACTTAGGAAATAATTTGATCAAAATGTTTAATTGATATTTATGTATATATAAATATTGATCTTTTTAAATTTCCAAAATATCTTACAGCTTGTTTATACTTATTTTTGTTTCGCCTATTCGAATGCGCAAAAATTCAAATGGAAGGAATTTGTTCGTGCCTGGTAAGTTACTTGCTTTTCATTTACATTAAAGTATAGTATTTAACTCTTGTCTCTTTTTTCAAGCACTCTCTAACTGCTTTATACTCTAAACACTAATTGCTTCAAAATATTTAACAAAAATCAGTCACTTTGCAAGTTTCTCGCTTGTTTTCTCGAAAAGGAACTTAAAGTACAAGAATTATGGTATGTATGGCTCAACTTTTAACAATAGATAAACCCAAAAGTATTTATTTAAATGTTTTTCTGCTTCTTTGTTTTAATATTTACTATACCCTTAACCCATTGAAATTGGGAAATCAAGGTATGAGTTTTTTTTAATTTAGTTTTTTTCTTCTCTATTTGGCATTCAAGTTAAGCGCTGCTACTAAGTACTACACACGTACACACACAGTTACAGTTACAGTTACAGTTACTTACAGCTACAGTAAAAATACCAAGTATTAGTTTTTGTTAGAGTTAGGGGAGCTGTGGCTAATGTTTAGGTAAAATGCTGAAATTCCCAACTTAGACGCCTACAAAAATGTATGAGTGTGTGTGTGTGTATGGGTGTGGGTTAGTTGCTAGTGGTAGGAGGCTTGGAGGGGGTTTAAGTGGCATAATTTCATTTTGATGCTTTTGCTAATTGGTTACAAATACACATACACATAGCTTTAGAATAGTAATAGTAGTGGTAGTAGTTGTGGGCAATAGCATATAGTCGTACATATGTGTATATAGTAGATATATAGTATATGTATGTGTATATGGGCTTAGACATAGTGGGTAGTACGTAGTACATAGCTTAATAATTTGCATGCTTTAATAGTCGACATTCTCTCTTTCATTCACACACTCGCACACTCTTTGTCTCTTTCACACTTAGTGTTCGTCATACTCTGTCTCTTTCACACTCTTAAAAATTAATGGGCATGCAGAAGCGTGGCACAAAATACAGTTAGCGCTAGGGCCAGCTGGAGCTCCATGCCGCGCCCGCTCGCCGTGTTATTGCTGAAAACCGGAAAATGAATTTGCTCTGGCCGATTGAGCTCCTCCTCCTCGTCGTCGTCGATGGTGTTCGACATTTGGCGATGACGCTTCGTAAAGTTGACATTGAAGACGGCCTCAGCAACACCACCTGGCGACGAAACAATGAAGTAGAAGGTTCGCGGCACGCGCTCATGCATGCTGACATATGTCAAGCGCGCCTCTTTGCAGTAGGGCGTAGGCAGATCCTAGAAGCAAAGCAACACGTTCTTACACACATTCCCACAAGGTTTATAGAATTACCTACCTTGACCGAGTACGCTAGTACGGTGCTGCCGTACTGATTGCCCGGCGTAAAGACACGATCGCCGTGCAACCAGCGAGCCGCATGCGCTGGTGGATTGGCACAGAACTCCACATTGAGGTGCAAAGGTGAGCCTGGGTAGGCAACAGGCGTGGCATTCAAAGCAACAACTGTGGGTGCACCTGTATAAACAGAAAGTGTGTGTGTGAGAGAGAGAGAGAGAGAGAGAGGGGGATAAGTAAGTGGAAGTTTAATTATTATGTTTAACTTATTCGCTACTAATTGCTTTCTTTATTAACTTTTGGAAAATCTTGAGAGTCGTTTGCTATTTGCGGACCACTCAAGTTAGCTTGGAAAACTCTCCATGCCACAATTCACAGTTGCTAAGCCAACTCGTGCACAACTGTACTTTGGCTAAGCCAGCTATAAATAGAACTGTACGGCAACGCATCAACTGAGACTAAAAGTTTGGTGGCAACGCCATTCGCCACTAATTAAAAGCGTATCACCGACAAAATGAGCCGCTTAGCCAGTGTTGTGTGCGACTTGCGCAGAGAAATCAAAATAAATAGAGAACAACATGTCGTCGAGCGGAAAGTTTTTAAGAACGCCAAAACTTCATTAAAAACTTTTGTCGGCAGAGAAGCGTAGCGCAACGAAATTTTGTGTGTTAACCTTTGTGGGTCACATGTTGAGAGCTGGCGCTTCTGTGATGTGACAGCGTTAGCCAACACTGCTACAATCCAATTAGACACATGTGCACAACCCGCCAAACGCTCGCTGCGCATATTTAATTATCGAAAGGCATTCGAATTTTGCAATTTTCCTCATCATTGCCCCCGGCAAAAAGAGACAGCAATTGGAGTAGAGGCACTGAGGGCGAGCGCGAGAGAGCGAGAGCGCAACAGACACTCACCAAATAAACTTGAGCACTTTATTTACCAGGGCAACAATGGCGGCTCGGCAAACAAAATGGCCAAAAGTGTTAAGTGCAAATGAGTGTACGACGGGGTTGCCATCTGCCATCTCCCAACTTCCAACTCCAAACTCCCAGCAGACCCAAACACAAACAAATCGAAGCGCCCATCGACACTTGCCAAATTTATAACTCAAAAACTCCACAGCCCAGCCCCCAGCGACTAACTGTAAAATCAATTAAACCAAGTGAATGCTCGCCGCCAGGGCTGTGTGTGTTTTCAAGGATGGGCTGCTAAATTATGCGTTCAGCGCCATTTTGTAGCCACTGTCGGAATATTTGCAGGCAGCTGACAACCCTGCCTGCTGCTAAAAAGAAATGTAATTTATTTGACAGCTAAAACTGATTTCAGTGCGCCCAAAAAGCCTCGCCCAGCGCTCAAAGAGATTTACATTTTATTTTGATTTGCAGCCACTGAGCCGTGTGCCAGCATTTTACCCTCAGCTCAGCACAGCTCAGGTGGCAACTCAGTTGGGGGTATGGCCCCAGGGTCAGCGCCTGGTCATTGGTGCGATTCTTAATTTGATTTAAACGCTAGGTGCTAACTGAAATGAGTTTTGCATTTTTAAACTTGGTATGAGACGCTTATACACAGCGAGAGCGGAGAAGGAGATATTGGATAGACAAATACTAAGAATGATTGAAGGGTAAAGATTGGAACAGACAGGGAAAAAACTAAATTAAAACCATAACGAGTGACGTAAGTTTTATTTAAAAGTTTTCATTATAAGATAAAGAATTGTAACTGATTGCTAGCTTTCTTCTATATTATCAGCTTTTGTCGAACGCTACAGCTTAGAATTTGAATCCATTATTGTTAATTATTAAATTATCGATCTACGAATGGAGTTAATTTGCTTTAGACTTTTACTCTCAACTCACAACGAATTTCATTGGTGTAGTTTGATATTATATGAGTGATACTTTATGTTCGGAAATGGAAAAGTAAGCAGTAGAGAAGTAATTTTGCTTAGCATTAGGTGGCGTAGCTCTACAACTTCAAAATATTAGACTTACTATAACCCTTTTCTTAACCTGTACGGGAGCTTGATATTAATTCACATTCTCACTTCTGAAACTAAAGCTACTAAAAATTTAAAAAGTTGATTTTTTATTTGAAACAAGCATTATAAAACCTCAAACACTTACTTAAAATGTTTATTGTAGTATTAGCTACGAAAAACACGTCGAGGTCAAATTAAGTGCTTAACAAATTCAAACTTAAGATTACATATATTATTACTGCTGATAATTTCGATTGAGGCCGTCTTAGTAGACCTTAGGCAAGTTGGAAAACTTTGGCCCGCAGGCTGCACTTCATTAATGCAATTAGGCGACGCTTTAGTTCATTGCCTGGCATAACCAGCGGAGGAGGTCTTCCCTTCGTTTTCACAATGCAATTTGCATGTTTTGCCTACTTTTGAGGCGTGCAACTTTCTTGAGGGGCACGCAGGCAGCAATGAGCCAGCGAACCATTACCTTCGCCCAAATGGACAACATTTACAACTACAGTAAAATTAACATTTAAACAATAACAACAAGTTGGCATGTACTACAATTGGTGCAACAGCAACAGCAGCAGCAGCAGCAGCAGCAGCACCAACGCCAGCGCCAGCGCCAGCAACAACAATAACAATGAGACCCAAAATAATAAAGTTTTACAGCTGAAAATTACTCAATTCCCGTTGCTCGAAAAAGTTAACTTAATTTTTGCAGTTGCCTTTTGTGAGCAAAGTTTTCAAAGAGGTGCAGTGCCAACAACAACAACAACAACAACAACATCATCATCAACAACAGCAACAACAACGATTGCTGAAACGTTTTGCAACACTTTGTCGGCCACGTCGCCCAACTGGGCAGACAATGGACGAGGCAGTCTAAATGACAGGGTTGCAAAAGCTGTCGAAGGAACTGGGTGCACCGGGGAGTGCTATGGCCCAAACTGCGCACCCAATTGATTGCACGTAGCTGAAAGTTTTTTACTTTCGTTTTGCATAAAGTGCGTGGGTGGGCGACAGTGCTGGAAAACGCACTCGAGTCGTTTGGACGTTGAAAAAATAATAATGACCAAAAATAATTGAATTTTCGCATTCATTCGCGTGTTGCAATTACTTTGTCAGCCTCGCCCGAAACCCAACCTCTCTGTCTGCTCTTCATCTCTTCATTTCTGCCTATCTCTGCCTCTCCACCTCTCAATCTCTCTCTGTCTCTTGTTGTTGCTTGCCCAGTTATTGTTTTTACTATGTTTCTCGATTTTCCCCTTTGATTATTGTGTGCTATGTGCGAAACTTGTGATTTTCCCAATTTTTCTTTGCCACAGCTGCGCTTTTTGCGCTTTCTCCACGCACAGTTATTGACGCCCAAAAATGCGTGAGTTCCTGCTGTGACGCTTTTCACTCATGTTGCGTTAAAGTCCTTGTTAATTGGAGAGTATGTGGTTCACTTTGCGAAATACTCGTTGAAAGGAATAAAGAAATTTTTGCCAAAACTATTTTTCGCAAAGTTCTCAGTTCATCTTTATCCTTCAGCACTCATTTCCTTTTGAGTGGTTAAGACAAAGAATTTTGTTTTAATTGGTATTTAATATATGCACAGTATTTATCTTTAAGCTAGAGAATCTCAAATTAAAATATAAATATATGTGAATAAATATATATAATATGTATTAAATATAAATAACTAAATATGTATACTTATATATAAAAAATATGAAAGTATTTACAAAATTCATCTACCAAACTGTTACTGACCAGGAGCTGGTTAATCTATCGATAGCACACAGGTATTAAAGTACTCAAAAAGATTTGATATTTAAGCACATTGTACACCTATCAAACTTTTGAAAAGTCAATCATCATCATGATTCGATGCAGATCATTTGAATAGAGTATCGACAATGAGTCGGCGTACTGAGCAGAAAAGGTAGACTCTATAAGTATTTTATTAAAAGTTATTTTTCTTTTAGTCTTCTGTGGTCAATCCATTATCATTGCTTGGCCTACTGAGACTTCATGGGATCTATTTAATATTTATATTAGTCAGGCATGTCTCATTATTAAATTATAACATCTTGCAATTAAAAAAGTATATTCTGAACATTTTGAAGGTACTTGAGGTACTGCTTGCAGCACAGCTCTCTACAATTCATTAGCATAGTGCGTGTTCAGATTAACAAAACTTTGTAGCATACCCACCACACACACACACATACACACACACATATACACGCAGTTGGTTTGTTGGTTATAGCACCCGTTGGCGACCTCTTTTGGCGCTGGCTCATTAATTTTTAAGCAGTTGGCACTTAGGTGGCGAAAAGTTGGCAAACTTAAGATAAATCTAGAGCGCATTTGAAAGCGGTCGACTATTTGGTTTTGTATTTGTGCTACTTGTCAATGGGGCTTATCTATAATTCAGGCCAAACGACAATTCAATTAGAAGCGCCCCAAGGTAGGCCGCGCAAATGAGCGGACGCGACAAATGTCCAACTAAATCCCTTTTTCGATTGTCAAAGCATCGCACGTAATTTCAATTCGCACTGACTGGCAAGTGGCAAGTAGAATGTGGCAAGTGGCAAGTGGCAAGCGAATTGTTGTGCAGCATTTTTGGTAATTTTGTTTGCAGCTTTTTGCATGAAGTGCACACAATGTTTATTAATTATTTAGGAGTACAAACATTGCAGGAGGAGGAAAGAGAGGATGGGGGACGGAGCGAATGCCTCTGGTCAGGCAACTGTAGTGCGCAGCTCCTCGGAGCGAGTGTTGCATAATTGAATATTATGATTGTTATTTCCACTTGCTGTCTGTCGGATTGCCTGTTATTTTAGTATTTCACTCTCTCCCTCTGCTTAAATGCTTATAAATGTGAGATGCTTTCTGAGTGTGTATGTATTTCATAGCTGAAAATGGTTTTATCTTTTCTTCCGAGCCTTCACGGCTCAGTCTGTGGCCCCAGGGGCATGTTTTCCAGTTGTTTATGTCTTTAAGCATCGCTCACCTGCGATTGTCTGTTCATTTTTTGTTTTGTTTTGTTTTCTTTTTCTGTTATTGTGTTTCATTTGTGTTCTTTTTGTGCTTGGCTGGCAGCCCTCTCGGCTCTCTATTCTTTGGCAGTTTGCACTTTCATGTGTCTGACTTGACACCCGAGGGCAACTGAAGCTAGGCAACAGCAACAGAAGCAACGGCTTCTAAGTACGCCCATATTTCGTATAGGTTCATCAGGTGGATATTACATCATAAACCATCTCTTAGGCATTACAACTGCCTTGGCAATAAATGGCGTTAAGCTAATGATATGGTAATTTATGCATGGCCAGAAATCAGCTTTAAAAGCTTGTTAATCTATAATTTGGCAGAACATGACATGAATCGAATTATTATTTGCATGCTCTATCCAAAAAGATGAAGTGTGTTTAATAACTGGGCTTGTGCTCATACTTTGATTACCGCCAATTTCTGTTAGTTTGCAAATGTTTATTTTGCAAACATCACTTAAAAGTTTTGAGGTCTCACTTTCGTGTTATTAGAAGTTAACAAATACAAAAAAAAAAACCAAAAGGGAAAAACACATTTATTAAATTTTCAAGTGGCAGCAAGGTAAAAAGTTGCATCTTGTAAACTATATACACACACACACACGCACACACACACACACACATACACACACGCACACATACACACATTTAAGACATACGCAACACAACCAACAAAACTTTAAATGGCACATGTGAAGCGATTTTTGGCAAGTTGTGCAATTTGCATTGCACGAATTGTTGGTTCCTAGGGTCTGGTTGCGAGGTGAGCCGGCTGCCAGGGCTGCTTCATTCAAAGTTTAGTTTTCTGTATGATGCAAACGCAAACTTTGCGGTGCGAGAAGCCAACCCAAGCCACGCCAAGCCAAGCCAAGCCAAGCCAAGCCAAGCCAAACCAAGTCGAGGCATGCCAAGCAGCAGTATCTGCGTTGTACGTTCTACTCAACGTATCTACAAGTTGCAATCTCGACTGCTCGCTGCCAGGCAAAAGTTGGCATCCACTCATTTGATATTGAAAGTGAAAGAGCATATTTAAATATACTACAGAAGCGCAAGCAACGACTGCTCTGTAACATGTTGGCTTAATTTGTGTTGACAACGCCAAATGGGGCCAGCGACATGGTGGTCGAAGGAGAGAGCAGGGTTAGCGGGGCCACCGGGTTGCAAGGTGAAATGTTGCTACATCAGTTGCTGCTATAGAAATGCGCTTTGTACATTTTCAAGATTTGGGTTAGAGATATTTACTTGCACACACAAACACACAAACACTCACTCGCACACGCGTGTACTGTGAGATAAAAATATGCACTCATGCTGATGCAAGCAGCGTGCGATGTTCTTATTAGACAAGTTTGTCACTTTTTTTGCACTCATTGCACTTTACCTTAACCATTTGATTGCTTCATAGTAGCAATTGCCTGCTCGTCCCTTCAGCGGGCCTCATGTGCGTCTTGCTTGACTGTTTCAAAGGTCACCACAAAATGCCGTTGGCTTTAGCATCTTTTGGGCATATTTAATGGCCCAGTTTGTAAATAGATGCAATTGCCTTAAAGCGTTAGATTTGTGCCCAGCTACAAAAGCATTTGGCAGTTTTATTTCAACATGGAACAGAAGAGTACATTCAGTTCATACATTTCTCTGCTCGTATGGAGGTTAGATGAATATTTTTTTATTATATGCTTGCTTTGAAATTAAGTTTTCATAGAGTTTTTTGTAGTAAATGTTGAAAGAGAGTAAAGTATTTACTACTTTTATCGCGTTTGACACCTTTAAGTGCCGCATTTGAAATCGAAATGTTTTTGCTGCTAGAGCAAAGTGCACTCTCTTTTAAAGTTGATTAAACAGTGCTGTTAAAGAAGCAATATGGATCCGATAGTTGTTGTTAAGGTAAATACAAACACAAAAAGCGGACAAGCCCATAAAATCGTGTGAACAACGAGAGCAATCAACTAACCGCAGCAGCGCAGCAAGGCGAAAAGTTCGACGTGCTGGGCGTGCTGCACATAAACCTGATGCCATCAAATGTTGAAAGATAGGCGTGGCAGCGCCCCTTGAAGTGCACTATGTGGCGGCTCATCAAATTTGTGGCGAATGGATGAGGGTGTGAACCGTGCGGTCACCAGACAACCAATCAGATACACATACACACTTTTCTCTCTCTCTCTCTGTGTGTGTGTGTGTGTGTGTGTGTGTGTGTGTGTGTGTGTGTGTGTGTGTGTGTGTGTGTGTGTGTGTGTGTGTGTGTATGTACGTGTGTCAGGTCTATGCTTTATTGCCTGACATTTGACATTTTTATTAGCTTTGCGGCGGCGGCGTTTAATTACTTTACGCGCTGCGTACAACGGCGACCATTTTAATGCATTATCTACTCTGGGTCGCTGGCGCCAGTCGGCACATCGAAAAGGACAACGACAGCGACACCGACTGCCACTCGACTGCAGCGAAATGCAATTAAAATATGCATTTGAATTTTATTGCATAGCCTTAGGCGCACCGAAAATTGCAAATTTTATGCGTGAGCAGCTCATTAAACAACAATTGGAAAAGGACGTCGGGTCAGCGGCTGCTAAATGGATATTTGCCCCATAAAATTGTAAAACTGCCAAAACGTTTTATTAAATTTTACTGAATAATTGTTCTAGACTTTTCAATCCTAATTTGTCTATAAATAAAAAGAAAATAACAGAATTTGACTTAGATTAGAAATATGGTCTCTAAATGTTTGTAGACAAAATACTTTAAGCTCGAAGTTCAATTAGACTTTTTCTTATAAGAAACTTTAGGAGATATATGTCTCAATTATACATTACTTATCGTAAGTTCTCATATTTATTGAAAATAAAGCACATTTTATTAGTATAGATTATGACTATTAATCACTACGAACATAATATTTTTAATACATGCTTATATATTGGCACAGTAGCGTGTCAAGAGGCCTGTGTGTCTGTCCATATTTTAATTGAGCAACTATAGCCTTATTGAATATGAAATATATACTTCTGTATATCAGCTCGTATATAAGCCACACATATTATTTTGAAGGTTGTTTGAAAATTTAAGGTAAACTTTTGGTAACGTTCGATTGTTAACGATGACTTTTCAAGTATTAAGGCTTAGAGTTAGATAAGGCTTTGAAAAAAAGATGACTGATGAAGACCTATAATATTCTAAATAGGGGACTAAATAGGTATTAAGCATTCGGTTTTATCATTCTATCCATGATACTGATCTACTTATCTGATTTTATAATTAAAGAGTTTTATTATAACGAGAATATTTATTATGAAATAATACAAGTACTTATATAATACACATTATTGAAATCAAAAAGTCTTCTCTGAAAGCCAATTTACTGAAGGCTGTTGTTGACTTGAATGACCGTGATATTGAATGAAAGGATTATTTCCTTTCAGAATAATACAACTCAAATTGGTGTATTATATGAAAAACAAAAATTTTTAAATTATCATAAGACCATTTCTTAAGAGCTTTACTTCAGGTAATTTGAACAATATGAACATGAAATCAATGCAAATAAATATATGAACTCTAAGCAATATAATATGCATATTTGATGTGCTCATGTTAATCAAAGCACTAGCAACCCCAGCCATTCCCTTAGCTTTATTTATGCCCATCATTTGCGTCGTCGGGCGACAAATTGCATTATCAATGCACTTGGCTTTAGCTAGGGCCCAACCCCATGGCGATACCACCCGCAAAGCTCTTGCGAATAAAAAGCTTTGGCAATTCCACGTAATCCACTTGAGGCAAGGCATAGAGCAGCAACTACCGCCAAGCCGCACAGTGGGCGTCATCATTATAGAGCAACTGAGTTGCCGTCGCGTCGCTTATTAGTTGGCGTAACCAGCGTATGTGGCAGCCGCGGGGTACAATTGGTGGGCTGCCGAGCTTGCTGTAGCCCGTAGCCCGTAGCCCGTAGCCCGTAGCAGCTCTCAGCCCTGTAGATTGAAGCAGCTCAAGGATCACGCCCCGCCGAAACAGAGAGCTTGGCCAGCAAATGCGATGTCTTGTGGCGCAAATTTGCATGCTTGAGTGGCAATTGCTGCTGCATGGCAATTGCTTTGTTAGGTTATTTAATATTTTATGCATTTTTGACTTAACAACGCGATTGAAGTGCATTAAACGATGGTGGATAATGCTAGAGGGTTGAGGAATTAGTTTTTATTTGTTTACGCATAAAACTACAGCCAAGTGACAGGCGCTGTTCAAAGGCTAGCTGAGCTGTCAGCTTGTTTTACTGCTTATATCCGGTCAACCAGACGCTGGGGGTGTGCCTGGCTGTGTGTGTGTGTGTGTGTGTGTGTGTGAGTGAGTGTGCATGGGCCACTGACAAGAAGTTGGATGTTGCTTTGGGCGACATTGCGACGTCTGTTGGCGTCTATTTGCTCAACTTTTTCAACTCATTTCCGTTGCAGTTGTAGACAGTCACCCACACACATATACTGCGCATCTCTCTTTCTCTCGCTCTGCGTCTGCCTCTGTATCTCTTTCTCCCTCTCTCTATCGTGCACATTCACTAGCTTGCTATACACCCAAAATGATTTCTGCAACTGTCTGAAAAGTTTTTACACGCTGCTGCTGCTGCTGCCTTGGCAGCCATTTTTTAGCTCGGGCCATTTTGGGCGGCCATTTGCCGTTTTGATGACAAGTTTTGAGTTCATATTTTAACTAACGACTGGTGACACACACACAGACACATATGGAAAATTATAATTTAGTCAACATGGCAAGCTGCCTTTTTAGTAGCTCTATCTTACTCCATCTCTTTCTCTTGCAGTCGGTTGGCCGTTGTGTGTGTATTTTGTATGAAAATTGAAGCGTAAAAATTAATGCTTGAGTGCATTTGTGCAAAAGACAACACACACACATACACACACACACACACACACACACACACACCCACACACACACACACAGACACAAATAATAGACGACAAGCAGCAAAGAACAACACGCCGAAAATTGTGAACGAGCAGCATGTAGAGGCTACTGGAAAATAAATAGTGCTTTCAAAAAAAAAGTACTAAAAGTAATTTTAATGCATTCCAAAGAATGCAAACAAAGCTGCATACCAGTCTTGGCGGAAATTAAGAGAAAGTTGAAGCTACAAGTTGCGATAATGAGAAAAACTTTGAAAACAAAAAATTTACATGTTGCAATAATTAACTACGGGGCAAATTTGATCCAATAAAACTTTCACTGTTGCAATCATTCACAATCAAATTTTTGTTGGATATATATAGATTAAAGTGTCCAAAACAAAATTCCATTGTCGTTTGCAAAGTATAGTTTAGAATTGGAATATGTGTTTTGGAATTTGATTTGTTAATACCTTAATGGTGAATAGAATAGATCATATCTTCAGATTGACCAATCCTACTTGCTTAACAGACTATATATATCTTTATGTAGTGTAAGGTCCTTAGCAAAGCTTTAGACTTTCTTCAAAACCAAGTCATTACAATTCATGGTCAATAGCTTTTACATATTAACAATCATGGAGATCAACATTGTTGATTGGCCTTGGCCAATCCTACAGTTAAATGCGAATAACATCAAAGCTATTTTGCATATGCCTCAGGAAACATTTGAACTATTCGTAATTTATTGCGAAATTCTCCAGGGGATTGGCTTGTTTCGTAATAAATTTTCATCTTCTTTTTTGGGATTTGATGAAAAACGATGCTTTGAAGTTGCAACGAATTTGGGTTTAATTTTCATTTCGTTTGCGGCTGAGCAACCCTCGCCGAAAAATAAATTTAGAAAACGTTTATCTAATGCTTAAGATCGCGGCTATGGGCTATAGCAACAAGGCTCGGCAGCAGCAGAGGAGGTGGGTAGCGGGTGGCGGGTGCTGGTGCGGGTTGAGTGTGCGTTGTAAGCATTTAACATGCAATTTGGCGCAGCTGCTGTGAAAAATTGAAAAGCCCCGAACCAGAACTCATAAATTGCCATTTAAATGAGGCACAAATGAAAAACGTCAAAGGCGGAAACGAAACAGGCAACACATATTCACACACGCACATACACACACACACTTATATATATGTATGAATATATAGATATGTATATATACTCATATTCATATATGAGTACTTTATGCTGTGCCCGCGCTGTGCCTGGCCTAATGAGTAGAAACAAAGCAATATTTGCCAGCAACGCGCCAAATTCCACAGCGAAAATTTGCAAGAAGAAAAATTACGCATGGAAAATGAAAAAAGAAAAACGCCAATGAAAATATTTACGGGCAGCAGCGATGCCTATACGACTGTGTGTGTTTGTGTGAGGGGGTGCGTGGTCTGTGCGTTTACTGCCTCCATATGTAGTTTGGATGTTGATCAAAAGGCATGCGGCAAAAAGAACATGCACATAACAAATTAGCATGCATAAAACAACGTAGCCCCTCGCCTGCCCTCTGGCGCGTAACAGCAGCTCAAGTGTGCATGGATGTTTGTGTGTTTTTTGTGTGTGCGTGTGCACAAAGCAATATTTATGCTCATATCCGCATATTTTTGGAGTAGTAGCAGAAGATGCCTTCCTCTCAGCCAGCTTTTCCAAATTAAGCATGGAATATGCGTGGCGCTTTTATTAGAAATCAGCCAAGAAGTAGTAAAGAGGAGTTGGAGTTCGGTTTGGCAAGAGATCGCTAATGCATGGAATGGTGAAATGCTTGGCATACGCTGCATAAGGATTCAGCACTTGACTGCTTGTTTCGTAATAAAAATTCCGCAGAGTATCACGAGGAGTGAAGCTGAAATTATTGGACGACAATTGATGACTATTGTTATACACTGTGCAATGTTAAAGAAAGCAACAGAGACAAAACTTAACTTTAAGCATTTTTAATTGCACTGTCTGAGATATAAGAGATACCGTGATAGGTTCCATGTATGGGTATGCTACTGTCTATAATTTGTGCACAATCTTTTCTGCTTTCGCTCTAATCATAAGCTCTGAGCTCTGAAGAGCTCCTCAAAATATTGCATATTAAAAGTCAGATTGAAAAGCTAACAATCGTCGAACTATGGCAACAAAGGGTCGGAAGTGGAAGCGAGCGCTGCGGATGATTACCTGCTGAGACGACAATCTATGGGGCCTATAAGTAGACAGGACTTAATTACAAATTCCGGAGCAGGGCACAAGTCAAACGCTGGCAACAAAGGATAAAGAATTAAGGATATGAATTGCCAGCTCAATGATTCGACTGCGAAGCTGCTGTCCTGCAGCTCTTGATTAGTTGGCTCAACAGAACGAAAAAAAAGAGGAAAATAAATAAAGGACAGGAAAAAACTAGAAAGAACAAAGCTTCAGTATACACAAGCTGTTGATGTTGTTGTAGTAGGCGTGGCAACGTAATGAAGTCGCCAGCGTTGGGAAACGCTTCGTTTAAGCGAGCGCCTCAAATTATGCAGCAAATACGTAAGCAGCAGCAACTGCTTGCATATGCACGGGACGAGGATCAGCAGGAGTAGGATAGTAGGACGATAAGGCTGCCGTGGAGGCAGGAATAATATAAATGTGCATATGAATTTTGAAGAAACGGCAAAGGATACGCGCCTGCTGCCTGCCAGGCAATGCAAAAGTGCACTTACTTACCAACACTAACACTAACGCACACTCACATGCATGGAGAGTAAATTTATGCTTGTGTTAAAGTTTCTGGTGCGTGTGTTGGCCAAAAGTTTCTGCGCAAAAACTTGAGCAGCAGCAGCAGCAGCTGCAAAAATGTTCAGCACTCACACAAATTAAATAACAATTTTCTCTTACAATTTCGCAACGTTTTCGCTTTGGCTTTGGCTTTGGCTCTGGCTTTTCCGTTGCGTTTCCTTAACGTTTTTCTCTGCTCCAGCTTCTGCTCTCTTTTTTTTCCCTACGTCGTTAACTTTGTGTGGGCGTTTGTGTTGACAATGTGTACGTGTGTGGGTATAAGTGTGTGTGTGTGTGTGTGTGTGTGTGTGTGTGACGTGTGTGGGTGTGGCTAAGTCTGCATATGTTAACTGGCTGCTTGCAAAAGTGGCTCAGTAGACTTTGTCGCCAGTTTTGCGGCTCCCGTCTCAGCCTCCGGCTTGGCCCCATTCGGTTAGCGTTTTGTTTACATTTTATTTTAAGTAATTTAACCAAATGCAGCAAAGTTCTGCTTTCGACTTTTTTATTTTTGCCAACTTAAAAGTTACATAGCTCGAAGAGGGAATTTTTTATTAGCTCTAAAGTGCAGTTTAATGAAGACATTTTTGGTCGCCTGCCGTCCCTCAGTTTGAAATAAACGAAAAACTCAGCTGTCGCCCCAAATTTAATACAGAGAACTTGAACCAGAATAAGTTTGCATTGTGTTGGATATAAGCGCGGCACTGCTTTTTTCATGGCAGTATGTACTGATTACTTGATCTTTTTTTTAGTTCATTCTCTTATCGATTTTTTTAATAATTACTAAAATTTATCATATGTTGAAGTCTACTAGAAGGAAAACCAGTAACTGGTTCGGGCGTCAGTACTGAACTTCATTGACTTGTGTGGCACTGAACAGAACCTACTTAAATGTATTGAATAGAAATCGAACTGAACTGAACAGAACAGGTGAACAAAGCAAGTAATTTGCTGTCAGCACTTTCGATTAAACGAATTTAATATAATTTAGCCTGAATTAAAAAAGTCATTCATGCTGATTATACAGATATAGAAAGAAAATACTGTTAAAAATTATTAAAATATCTTGAAATGCCCACAGACACTACAACTGAGATATAAAATATATTTTTATTTATACCAAACTTCAATGGCGACTCTCTCACTTTCTTTTTTCTTTGCATTTTCTTTTCTCATATAGTTTTCTGCCCATCATAATTTGAACTAATTTCATTTTAAACTAGTCTTAAAGCTTTTAGAATAATTATTTTCAAGTTATTATACTTAAAGTTATTTTGTAGTTGCCTTTAGATTTGCATTCAAAATTAATAGAGCTTTAGTGACTTGTTTAGTTAACGCTTGTGATAATTAAGTGCTTATCAGTTGCGATTGTTATAAATTTTATATGTATTCATAACATCGGGAGCTACACCAACTACGGCCAGCAATCTCTCGGTGCTGTACTGGTTGCAATCGAATAGTTTGAAAAAACGACCGGAAACTTTGTAGACTGAGAAACTTGCTCGACTTTTGCTTTAGAGTTTGGGAGTTTGTGCTTTTTTCTTTGTATTTTGTTTAATTTTAGAAGCAAACACAAATACGAACCGAACAACGAGTAAATGTACAAGTGCAACTACAGTGAAGCCATTTACCCAGGAGGTTTACATACACACAATTTCTGACTTGTCTGACTCGATCTCCCTCTCTCTCTCTCTCTCTCTCTCTCTCTCTCTCTCTCTCTCTTGCTGTCCCTGTCTGCCCCTGTAGTAAATTTAATCTATTGTGTGTGTATGTTGGAACCTTGCGCGTTTACAGGTTTTATCTAACTTGTTTGCTGCCTTTTCACCTGCTGTCTCTCGCGTATCCCATATCCAGGCGTCTTTGACTGCAGCTACTAGTTACGGCTGCCAGGCAATCCTTTCTGGCTGCCACTTGATAAATATGACTATTTCACGCTGCCAGCACTGCCAGCTCTGCCACCTCCGCAACATCCCCGCCTGGCTTGCTTCGTGTTTAGTTGTTTATTTGCGTTAAGCGTTAGCAGCAACGCCTCTGTCATCTTTTACTGGCTCTTCCTGTCATGTCCTGGTCTGGGTTCCCGACTGCGTATTTTGTTTATACAGCACTCAATTTCGCAGTTTTAATGACAAAATGTCTTACCTTGAAATTGCATGCGAGATAGCATTATAAGTGTGTGTGGGTACTTCTCTTTGTGTGTGTGTGTGTGTGTGCATGTGTGGGTGCGCTCATATGTTGAGTCTATACAAGCGCCTTGCCGTCTTCACTTGACGCCCACTTGAGCGACTTTGTTTGATTGCTTTGGCCGCAGCTCGGGCGCAACTGTGAGCTACCATGTTTGTATTGCACTCGAGGGTTCTAAGTCCGTCCAGCCTAGCCGGACCTGCTGCTGTCAGCTGCCAGCCGCTTAACCCACTAGCTGCCAGTGGAGCGGGAGCAGAGCGGTGGCAGCAGCAGCCAGCACTTGGCAAGTTTTATTGTCTCAGTGTCCACTTAACTTTCGCCTCGAAGACAACTTAATGCTGTCCCACAAACGAAACGAGAAACAGCGAGCAGCAGAGAGAGGAGGCAAGCTTGGAGCTGACAATATGAAATCAAAGATGTGCGCATTTTCTTTAATTTCCGGTCGCATGATTTTCCATTTTTTTCCAAGAATTCAAACAGCAACGTGTCGGCATTGTCAGCTACAGCTGAACATTTTATTCATGGCGTATACGTAATTTCTCAATGCCTGAACGAGAACTGATTGGAATTGGCTCTGCCTTTGCCGAGTCATCAATCATGCGTCGTTTTTCCACACGCCCAGGCAAAGATTTGACAAGTGTCAATGCGACAAGATAGAGCGCTGAGCAGCAGAGCAGCAGAGCAGCAGAGCCAGCAGGCGACAGAGGCAAAGAGCAAGACAGACTGCGAGGAAGAAAAGTCTTTGGGCAACTTTTTGAAAATCACATGCAAAGTAAAATGTCGAAGTTTTGACAGGCAGCGCAAAGCAGCTGAGCAGAGGGGGCGGAGCACAAAAAATATTCACACAAAGCTGAGACGGAAAACTTTTCATTTGTTTTGCAACGTGCTGAAAACTGCTGTCAAAGTTTTTAATGTTTTTAACTCGCTGCTGTCACCTGCCAAAGCCCGAAAAGTAGGCTACATAAACTGTGAGAACCACTCTTCGCTGAAATAGTTGTCCTCGCCGGACTACAGATTACACTCGACGAAATTACATAGCATATATATGCCAATATATTGATCCAGATTTCATTTTCAATTAACAATAAATTTTGTCTCTAATTTAATATTCAATATAATCAGTATTAATTCTTTAATTCCTCTTGCAAACTGGATCAGTTACGAAGCATTGAACAAAATGTCTGCTTTTTAGCTTAAAAATATGTATGACTAAGACATTATGGTAATGAATATGGTTCAAACCAATTCAGCTAATGATTGATTCATTTTGCCAGTTCATTGAATTAAATAATAATGCAAAATGCAGTTGCTCAACTTAAATAAGCAGCTCAACAATATACTGCGCTTTACTTGCTTCTCCTTACTAATTTATAAAACTTTCACTTTGCAACTACTTGTTAATCAGAGTTTACTCTTGACTTACCCTTCACTGAAACAATGACACTTTGCAGCACTTCGAGCTTCTTTTTGTTGGCCAAAGATTGACCCACGCACTTGTAGGTGCCCGCATCCTGGTACATGACATCCTTGAGCGAGAATTGACCCGTCGGCGTCGAGCTGCCATAGCCAAGGCCACGCAGACGTGCCGAAACCGGATCTAAGTGTGACCAGCAGCCCAGGGAGCCTGCAATAGGAAACAGTCGCAGATAGAACAGAGAAAACATTAAAGTCATTGCATAATTTGACTTGGCGCCATTTGTAATTTAATTAATTGAGTATGCCGGGGCACGCAAGTTTTAATTTCTTTAATTGATGCCGGAGTCGTAAACAACAAAAAGCTTCCACTTCCATTTGTCAAAGAGGACCTAGCCCCACCACCCACAAGTCCTACGCACCCCGAACTAACTGATATTTCGGCTGGGACCGTTGCGTCGCCTCGTTTGTTGACTGCCTAAAAGTGAGCAAAGTAAATTGCACGCATAATTAATTTTCAATTGTGCTAATTAATGAATAGAGCTCCATTCAGCGACTGTCAGCGCAATCTTTTCGATCTGTGCCTCAATTAGTGGAACGAAAATCTAAATTGTAATTAAATATACGGCGCATCATTCAGCGTAGCTCATTTCTCTATTGCCCGCGGTTGAAACATGGTAGCTGCCCAATTGCTTTGATGTCGTTTTCTCTATAAAGCCAATATGGACACTCAATACTTATAGGCAGAGAAGATAGACTATGCCTGTTTAATTATTTAAATGATATAGAAGATAATGTAAGATAAGATCAGATATGCAGCTTAAGCTCAACATTTGCGTAAAATCTTAAGTTCAGCTTTATTTTTGAGAGCTTAAGGTAATAATTGTCTATCTATAACTCTATACAAGAACACTGATTTCAAGTCAGCAATAAATATTTTCTTTTAAACTTAGTTTTTTATATAAATATATCTTTAATAAGTTTTTATCCTCATTTTATGCTTATGATTGCTTTAAATTTGGCCTACCTTGTGGACACTGCAGTGTCACTGCGCCGCCGAGCTGTACTTCGAGCTGCCCCTTGTTGGGATTGTGCGAGGCAGCCGCTACGGAGACATCCTGATCATCTGGTTCCGATGTGACATCCACCGAATCGTCTGCGAATATGTATATATATATATATATATAGAGAGAGAGAGAGAGAGACAGCATAAGAAAATGTGTGAAAATTTATGAACATTTAAAGAGTTTCACTCTGGCAACACATGTGCAGGGCTATAAAATATGATAAGCTTGTCAGCAATTGTCAAATGTGACAATATTTCAATGACAAAAAAATGGAGTTGGGGCTAAGTGGGCGTTGGCAGTTCTTAAGCAAAACAAATTGCGTGCCGCGTTGACAGGATGTGGGCGACACTTAGGTGACTATGAAGCACCTGAGTCATGGCCACGAGGAGCTGACTGTAAGCAATACAATGAGTTGGCACTTCCGATTTGGCGTGATTTGACTGACTAGTGAAGTTCAGCGGTTTGGTTGAACTAAAAGCGAAGAGCGCTGTGCAGGCAACTGTAAAATTGACTGAACTTCACGCAGCAGCAAGAATTCATAAATAAACACTAAGAAAAAGCATGATAAGCAAAACACATTACGCCGCTTCGTTCTAATTTCGTTGCCAGCAGAAGAAAATGACATCAAATTTATGCGACATATTCGCATATTTTGTGCTTAACAGGGAAAAACTCAAAAACTTTGGACTGGGGAGCTGCGTAAGTCTTGTGTTTGCTTATGTGTGTATGGTTTGGAGCTGAGTCAATGTCGTGTTTGTGTTCGTGAAACCAAAAGGCACGATGAAAGGGAATGCGTTTAAAAATCTATGCAAAATTTCTTGAAAAGCTCTTTAGCAAGGCAAAATTTTAGTATGATTCCTGGAAAATGTAAAATTCAAAGAATGTGGTGTGTTTTTTGCAATTGATAGTAAGATCTATTAAAACTAATAATCATTCAAAATACAAATAAAAAACAACCAAAAAACAAATTATAACACTATAAATTCAAACAAAGAATACCGTCAATCAATGACGATACATAATTGGCATCGCTTGAAGAAGAATAATTTAACATGTGATCAAAGTTGTTGTCGTCTCGTGTGGCGAACTGTATACGGGAGCATCTCTTGTGTGGCGGTCTGTGGTGTGCTTTAAATTTCAGACTGCCTTTTGTGTCACATACTTTATGGCGCTGTTCATATTACATATAAATTACAATTTGCGTTAACGTGCGCCTGAAAGTATGCGGCGTGGGGCCTTTTGTTTGAGACCGGATATCATAACAATAAGTTGCCCAAGTGGATGCCTGAGCAAAAATCATGACAAAGGACCCAGGCAAATTGTCTGTTTGCATGTGTGTGTTTGTCTCTGTGTGCGTGTGCGTGTGTGTGTGTGTGTGTGTGCGGTAAGGCCTCTGGCCGCACGTAAGTCTTACAAAGTGTTGACTACTTATCAGTGCCGCAATTCGCTGCCATTTCAAATGTCTGGCAATTTGAGGTTGCACCTCAAAGCGCTCATAAAATTAGCCTTTGCCACAGTTCCTTCTCCCCCCAAACACCGAAATCCAACTGCTAAGCTGGCCTGCCGCACAATTAACAAAAACTACTAATTACAAACAGTCGGCGGCCAACTGAACGAATCCCTTTACAAAAACGCACCCCAGACACACATTAAAGAAGTGTCGAAACCCTTAAAGTTCCATGAGTCGAGCTGAGATTTGCACGAGGAGGTGAGCTAGCAGGAGGTGCGTACTCTAAACGCCAAAGTAACAATTAATTGTAAGCTCATTTCGAGCCGAGTGCCTTCGTCGCATGTCAATCAGTTGGCATTGGGCCTGGGGTAGAACAACCCTCGACGCGGTCAGCAACCCCTGCAAATTTTATTGCTGACAATAGCGCAAAATGTTGTCTGCGGGGTGCTAGATAGTCATTGAGGTTGAGGACATAGGCAGAGGCGTGTTGCTTAGTCAAAATCACGTAGTTATAAACATTTTTTATTGCTCGAACACAAAAAAAGACAAAGCGACGTTTCGCTGCGCAAATTGACAAGTGAAAACTCAGGGCAAATTGAGAGAATGAATGAGAATTTCCACTCTCTCTGTCTATATCTCTTTCTCTCTTTCTCTCTATGGTACTTTATCTGAGTCTGTTTGTTGTCGACTGACGGCTGTCTATAAAATGTCTAATGAGCTCAGCTCGACTGACAGACATTTGTCAATGCACAATGCTCGCGGCCTGTTTGATGGCGACTGATAAGAATTTGAGACTGCAAATTTTAAAATGAAACTCGGAGTTTGTCGCGCTAGGGCGAGAGTTTCCCGTTGAGATACGTAATTTGAAAAGGAAGGCATTTGATATATTATGAAATTGTATAATAGTTAAGAGAGGGTGGCAAGAGAATGGGAAAAGCCAGGAAATAATAAGAGCAGACAATAGATTAAGTCCTCATACAATTCGATTATACTTTAAAATCTAAGCAATGTAATGTTGAAAGAGCTAAGAAGTTAAATATAATTTTGTAAAAATTAATGTGGACATTTTAAAGCTATCAATCAACAAATTCTTAGAATTCTAATGTAGAAATATATATATTATATAAATATATATCATATAAAATATTTATCTACACGTTGTTATTTTGATATCTGAAGTATATGAAGCTTGCGTTCTTTCTTGTGTTGTTACTTAAGTGTTTAATTTTAAGCTACCTATTTATGAATTCTATTGAAGTAAATACCAATCAGTATCAATCGATCAACTTTAAACGTATCTTCTTATTTCGTGCTTGTTATCCATAATTTATGCACTATGTTATTGTAGTTCTTATCAATTCGATGATAAACTTAGCCCCAGCGACTCTTACTATAAAGTGGAAACATCTGCTAGTTAGAATGTTGTTTTGGCAAAAGGCAATTGCCATCGCAATAGTTTGCCTCACTGTATCGCTAGCGCCATACGTGAGCGGCGATAACAATGCCACTGGCTTTAATTGTCCATCCAACTACACGAAAGTGGGCAACAAGTGTCTTTAGATTGTGAACGGTGAAATAAACTGGTTTCAGGCGGAACGAGTCTGCCGTTCGCCAATGTAATAAGCCTGCATAACTCAGACGATTTGGAGCAGCTCAACAATTGGCTCAATGTTGTCGCGCCTCTTTCGCTGAGCTTTTGGACCTCGGGCAACAGCTTAGGCCAAGAGGGTTATTACTTCTGGCAGTCCATGGGAAAACAGACGCAATATTTGCCCTGGACCAAGGGTCAGCCTATTCCAGGCAATGGAGATTGCATGATGCTCTTTGCCAACTACACCTATGTCAACAGTATTTCAATCGAATCTTATAACTTGGTTCTTGAAAACTGTCGCTTCGGCTCTCCGCCCATCTGTGAAGTGCCACCAAAAAGCGATGAGAAACGGATATGTCTAACAATTAAAATTTAAATGTGAGCAATATAGAATGTGAATGATATGTGCTACACATGAGGAAGAGGAGATGACACAATGTTTATGGTATTTTCATTACTCAAGGTTTTTCCTTTTCTCTAAAAGCAACATTCCCTTCTGTTATTCGAAAATCGCTTTAATAAACAGAAACATGATCAAATTCTGAAAATATCTGCTAATTAACTTATAACAAACATATCAAGAAACTTTTATACCCCTTTACCTATATTGTACTGACGATTTGATCCAACCATTTAGAAGTAGAAAATTTTACACTACTATATTCAACATTTGCTCAAGTTCTGCACTTATCATTTATCCCCTCGCATCTCGAACTCAACAAACACATTGCATAACATAATTCCCAGCACTTGTTCCACGCAAATTTTGCTCAATGGCCATTCATAAGTATATACACCCCGCACCGAACTCTGCCCACAACCGAAAAGACGAGAAAAGAAAAGCAAATAAACAAAAGCAAACAAATGTGCATCAAGTAACGTCCATATGTCCTCACAGATGAAGGACTGAGACGGAGTTGGATTGATGGGGACGGTGAAGACTCGTGAATGTCTTCCGCATGGCATATAAATCCGAAGCAGAACAAGAGAACGGCAACAAATATGAAGAGCAAACAACAAACACTAATGCAAACAAGAGGAATCAATATGCCAGACAGAGCGAGGCCCTGAGTGAGTATAAGAGAAAGAGAGAGAGATAGAGAGAAAGAGAGACAGAGTTACATCATATTTCAGAGGATAAGGGGTTGACGGGCATTGGAAGGCTGTAGTGGGTCTCGCCACCAATCATTAATCATAAAGCATCATCATCAGCATGTTGGCGTTGGGTTCAAGTAGATCCCCCTCGAACCGCCTAGCCCGGGCCAGCCTGAAGGACTCTGAAGTGCGTTGAATTCTGGGATGTGGTATGTGGTATGGGTTGGGTTCTGTGCCGCCTGCCAAATGCAGGCCAGTCAGTCATACAGCCATACAGTAACCCGAAAATCCTCGCCCGGAATCCACACCCTGCTTAAGCAACCAGACAGAGTGTATCAGCCACGTCAATATGTCCACACACACTTCCTTTGTGCTGAATGTGAGTGTTACTCGGATCATAAATCCTTCAAAACACGCATTGCTGTCGTTTACATATTGAAAAGTTATTAACTTGTTTACGCACACGGCTCTTGGTCAAGCATAGGGTTTCTTCACTTCACTTATAATACTGTATATACAAACTAGTTTGCAGTTTTCCTTGGCTGCACGTTTCATTTTCATTTGGCGTCTGTAAAAATGCAACATCATATTTATTCATGAATATGAAGCTGCATCAGCAGCAGCATCAGCTCAAAGAGCTGAAGCAGCAATCAGCTTAACTTACAAGCTTCATAAACAGCGAGCGGAAGCCATGCCCACGTTAAAGGCTAGGGCAAGGCTGCATGCCTCGTCAAGTGGAAGAAAGCGAAGGCGCTCTGTGGTGGGTGCATTTGATTGCGTTTGTGTCTTGGTTATAAATTTTAATTTTTTTTTGCACAGCTTGTACAGAATTTGCCGTTATATTTAGTAGTATATATATATATATATATATATACATATAGACGCCGCGTAAGCGAGGGGGATTGCATCTGCAGTCTACGCGATTAATTTGCAATGAGCTTAAATTGAAGATGATTGCACTGGATGTGATGTGCGAAACAAAAAGACAAAAAAAAGAACGAACATATAATAATAGACAAGCATAAGGAACGTGTATAAGGATATGAAGATTGAGTCATAAAGAAGAATATAAAGTGGAAGACAAATAAAAAGATTTAAAAAAAACGAAAATGAGATTCAAGGTTTTAGTTTAAGGACCGAAAAAGAAAACTTACCTATTTTTATACTTTCAGGGAAGTTTCCAAACTAAATTAAAATCTTTTATAATCAAATTTTATGGTCGATTGTAAAAACTTCGTATAAAAGTTCTAACTTAATATTAAATACTCCTCAAAGACAATTTTTTATTAAAGACTTTTTCCACAATTATTTATCGTTTACTCTAATCAATAAATATCGATTACGCATATCTCTTAGTTTTTATATGCTCATCAGTTCAAACTACTTAAGTCGAAAATATAATAATAAATACATAAATAATAATAAATACATTAATACGTACAAAGCAATTTGAAGCTATAGAATTCCTATACAGTTTTAAACGCAATAAAAAATATAATTTTAACACTAATTCACGCTTATTTCAGACGATAAAAAACTTAAGATTATTATCCACAATGAGTTTTTAATATTTCTGTAACTTGTCGGCAACAGCAACAGAGCAGGAAGTAAAGAAAAACCAAATGAGTTTTGTGTTTCATTTGAAGCCAAATAAAAACAAGTCAAATAAAATTTTATTGCGAATCTTTTTGTGCTGGCTCCTCAGCTCGCAGACGAGAGGAATTCTCGGCCAGCCCTAAGACCAAGCATATACCGAAATGTAATCGCCGGCTATAAAAACAAAAGCAGCAAACAGAAAACTAATAATCGTGCGCGCCGATAAACACAGAAATTCAAGCGGGCCACTGAAAGGTCCAACATACTTCTACTTCAAAGAGCGACCGGCCAGAAGCATGAGGGAAAGTGGCTGGGCAAGCCAGAAAAATGTTTCATATCGTGTGGAAGAGGCGAACGAACTTAACGATAAAGTTAAACCGCGATAACCAACATGACAAAGGATAATGTATAACATGCGCAAGGACATTGCCGATTAGCCATAACCGCCAGTTGAGGCGTATGAAGTAAGCAGCGATGGGGCGGGATGGGTGATGGGAGCTGGGGGATGGAAATGCTTACGATAGCGTGTAAAATTAAATTTTATTGTAATGTCCCTCAGAGCCAACGGACAAATGTGTTTTTCCAATTGGGGACTTTCTTTTCGTTCACAAATGTTGCGCACTTTGTATTTTGTTTCTCTCTCAAGCCGAAGTGGTTGGTAGGTGGGTAGGGCAGCAAGGGGGGGGGGGTGCATTACAAGGGATGGGGGTTGACACATTCAAGCTTTCGATGGGTTGCATTTTTATAACAGTTGGCTGAGCAAATTAATTTAGCGCTGGTTACGAAGCTATGTAACCACAGACCTCTCTGTGGACCTATAGAACGTAAAGTATGAAAGTACTTGAGAATTGGTTCTACAAGCTACAAAAATAGACACCCTAAGCTAAATATATATTTTGTTTTTTTTTTTATGTCCTTTAAAGAACTGAACAAAGTGATGATTGTACAAACAAAATGTTATAAATTTAATAATGTTGTGAATCATATAAGTGAATTAGTTTGGGTATTAAATATTCCAAAAGTTGTTGAACTAATTTTATTTGTATGAATACGACTTGATTGATATTAGACTCAGATTTAATAACAGATTTTGAATTTAAAAAATTAATTTGATCTGTTCCTTTATGATGTTTTCACTTTTTTCAATGTATTGTAGTGTATATTAAATTCAGCAATACATTTTTAAATCATCATCAGCAATCATATTTAAAAGCGTCTGAAAATAACATATATAGAAATATACATATGAAAATCGAAAACATACGATAGTCTATAGTATTTTTTCAGCTAGTATCTGAACTCTAAAAGAAAGTTTCCAGCTAATCGATTTGGCCATCGAAGTTGCCTTATATCCATTTTTCTAATCCGAAACTTTCCCTAATTGCACTTTGTTAGCCAAACATCAGAAACATGATGCAGGCCACTCAACATTAATTAGCCTCAATTCGAACTTTAACTCATTAATGAGGCAGCCAAATAAACTCCTGTCCAGGACATACCTGAACCTTCAGCACCCCTCTCACAATACATGTCGGTGGCTGTGGCCAAACGCAGATGTGTCTTATACACTGCCACTTTTTGCTGCCCAGTCTCGCCTGACGTACGTGTCAAATTAGCGACGTTTTAACAAGCTCAGCGCGTCCGTAAGTCGTCAGGCTGTCCTTGTTCGGGCTGTGCATGATAGCTAGGACGCGTCCTTCGACCGGCTCTGCTGGCAAATCAATCACGTGAAAGTGGCTAGCGCAAAAGTTTGAGAAACTACGTCAAATTGCCTACTTTTGTAATCGTCGACGTTGGTCGCGCTGTTGACTTTAGCCGTTCGTCCTCAGCTTGTCCTGGCATGCCCTGTAGTTTTTGGGCGCTGCCGCCGTGTAGCACGCTGATTGCTTTTTCATTGCATTTTGTCAGCCGTTCTGTCCGTCCTGTCCGCTGTTCTCTTGTCGTAGTCGACAGCAAAGTTTTCTTTTGCTACCTGCGCGGCGTTTTCCAGTTCAATGGCTGCTCGACGCGGGGGCGGAGCGGCACGGTAGCGAGATAGAAAACATATCGTCAGCAATTAAGCGCGCATTCAAACGTCTGTCTGGGCTGCTCGGTTTTTCTTTTCGATTTGTTGCCAGCGGATGCTTAAAATCAAAATGCGATTTATCAGTTTTTCTTATTTTCCAACCGCTTTCGCTTACCCCTCCTTGGGGAGTAACAGCTCAACGTTATACTTTCGGTATGGGGACTTAAAATTTTGCAATTTTATTTCAGGCGCCATTTATCAAAGCTCTGCAGCTGTTCGCTAGTTTATGACAGCTAATCCTGAATACTATATCTTAAAGATATTGCCTTCAACTTTATCTACCGACACACAAACGCATACACCGACAATGGATCTGGGTGGGCTTTTGTTCTATATGCTGACTGCTGCCAGTTCGATTTGCCATTTGGCAGTTTCGTAAACGTTTTACAAATTGATTTATGTGCTTAACATGTTGCCATGTTTGTAACTCAAACCAAACCCCGCCAAACGTCTCTCACAATTAGATTTCGCTCCAAAATCAACGGGAAAAGTTTTCGGCAAGCCTTACCAAAAAGACAGCCAGACACAGAGAAAGGGAGAGATAGAGGGAGAGAGAAAGAGGTTATGAACAGGGTATATAGATGGAAGGGGTCTTGCTGGACGGCCTGGCCTAGCACATCAATCATCGATAAATGTCGATATGTCGGTCCAAAAGGCACGGTGCGTGTTTTTGCCTTCACTTTTTGGCCTTTTCGGGCGCTTTTATTTTTATTAATAAAGCATTTGTTTTCCCATAATGAGCAGCGACAGCCGCCTGTCAGGATGCTTTTCGCATTTTCTTGTCTACGCTTCCCGTTTTCTTGCAGGCTCATAAGAACTTCAACGTAGACGAAAATCTTTCCCCAGGGTCAGCTTGGGCTGTGGGCGTTACAGTGCCATTGCCAGCGGCGTTATTCGCATAAAAAAGTGTCAACACTTTGTCAAGTTGTTATTACCAATAATAATATATATATATATATATATATATATATATATATATATATATATATATATATATATATATATATATATATATATATATATATATATATATATATATATATATATATATATATATATATATATATATATATATATATGTATATATATATATATATATAAAAATATTGTTTCCAGCATCTTCAATTTTGGTGGAATTACTTTTTACCTAATCAGAGTTTGATCGAAGAAAATTGTGTTTTTAGATCTGTATATACATATGTGTAGAGATTTTAAATGAAGCTGTTCACATTTGGGTGAACTAAAAGATCTGTGAACAAAATTGAAATATATTTTTAAGTTCCTTTAGTTCTTTTAACTACTTGAATTATATTGATTAAACTTAAATTTAAGTTTTAAGTATAAATAATAATAACTCATGTGTCCATATGAAACTTAATAGTTTTGTAGTTGAATTGTATATGACAGAAACGAAAGCTGTTATTTTAAACTTATGTCATTTCAATGCTTTTCACGAAAATGATAAAGTTTTCATAAAATTTATAAAAATCTATTAATCTGTTATAGTTTTATATTTAATTTTATCCCTATGATTTTTTATATTATATATTTTATTAATACAGTATTATAAAAAATACTTTTATAAAATAAAGCTGAGCAACGACAAGAAACGGACTAGACATACGCCATTTTTCCAAAGAATCACCCATTTAGCTAATCAAATTTGATTTTCGTTTAGCTCCATCCTGCAAAAATAGACCGAAAAGTGTTTTTTGGCTGCTAGCTTTTAGACAGCTGCGCAACATCATTTGCCAGCAAAGTGGCTTCTGTCAGTGACATAAATTCAATAAAAATAATAATAAAAATATTTACAAGCATTAACACGCGTTCGGCGCATAAAATGTGCCTCCAACTGACAACTCGCAGCTCAAACACAAATCTTGAGGCGCAAAACGGCAAAATATTGACAGCAAAATGGCGCACAAGCATAAATAGTGTGTGTGCGAGTGTGTGTGCGGGTGTGTGTGTGTGTAAGTGTGTGCGTATTTGTGATGCACAGACAGAGGGTTGACAGTGTCACACACCCGCTCAATGCCAATGCCAGTGCCAATGAAATTTGCCACATTTTGCATATGAAACATGGAGGGTAGCGAAATGCTTCAAAGTATGCTGCAGGAGGAGCAAGGGCAACATCATCAGAGCGAGGTTTAGAGGAGCAAGGAGAGAAGACAGGCAGCGAAGCTGGAATAGAAGGAAACATTTTGATGATGCGACGCACCATGTGCGAATGTCGTTAAAGCCACGCAGCAATTTTTGGCAATCTTTCGAATTTTTTTTTTTTTTTTTTTGGAGGGTGTGCAATATTTATTTTTGCTGTTGTATTATATGAGAACTAATGGCGAAAATATTATCACGCGCCATTTTGGAGGCAATTTCACGCATACGAGCGCTAATTTATTTGGAGTACTTGTAATCGTGGTGGTACTTACAGCGCACACTGAGGTAATAGCCAATCGAGGAGTATTGAAAGTTCAGATGCCGCGATGTGCACTTATACCAGCCGGAATGCTCCCGTCTAATGGAGGTGAAGTTGAGGAAACCATCGCCCGTTTGCGGTACCTGCAAATTGCACAGAGAAAGAAAGAGAAGATGAGAGTGAGAGCTCAGAGCTGAGTGAGTGAAAAATTGAGACAGATTCGTCTTGGAGGTGGGTGGGAAATGAGTTTCGTTCGGTCTTATGCGTAAACAATTTTTGGTAATTAAGGCAAGGCAAATAGTTGGTCCAAGAACTTTTTACGCGACAACTGCACGAAAATCCATTTAAAACTTGCTCCTTGCTCAAAAATCACAAAAGTGCTCACAAAATCCAGATCCAAGAGCCAGAGCCAAAGACAGAGCCTACGTATGCATAAGTTTTATAAGACTTACCGGCGTGTCACCGTCGTCCTTCTGCCAGCGCGGCGTGCTTGGAGGATTTGAGTCGACATCGCACTTTAGGCTAACTTCGATGCCCTCGCGCAGTGGATAACCGAAGCCAGGTGTGCGCGAGATGGCGAACGAGGGCGTATCTGCAAAGAGGGGAGACAGGAAAAGCAGTTGAGACAAGGGTTATAAGAATGGATATAACACACAGATACGATGAGATTTTCGGTTAGTTATTTTCCTGTCTACCGTCGCCTGGCGACTGCCAACCAGCAAGTAGCAACTGGCGACTGGCGACTGGCGACTGGCGACTGTGGCAACATCTACAAAATAGTTTTTTAATTAAAAAATTACGACACAAAAATAAACGGCAGCAGAAAGAAACTTTTATAATTAAACTAAATGCAAATGTGTGTTGGCTCTTCTCTTCTTTTTTTTTTTCTCCCCGTACGCTCTTCAGCAGCAACCACAAAACTAACGGACTTTGTTTGACTCTAGCAAAAACATCTTGGCAAATTCCATGCCAGCCAAAATAAATAAGTGACAATAATTGTAATTGAAAATAATATTGACTTAAAACTTCATTTACTTTTTATAGAAAAATATAAGTTCTTGTTATAAAATCACAATTCTAAGAAAACAATGTGTGTGCATGTGAATCATATAAACAGCAACTGCATGAATTTAGTCGCCTAGTAAGATTATTGATATAAATAACCATATTATATCATTGCAACACAATATAGTATAGAAAATATCAAAATAATAGATTTAAATTCATATTTCATAGCATTCATACTTTCAGATATTTATTTCAAGTCTTCTTTCTGCATTTTCATTTCATTATTAAACTAAAAACATTCATTATTTTGGTAAAATTCTCACAAACAAATCTTCAAATCCTAGAAGTTTGTTTATTCGGCACGATAATACAAAAAAGAAAGTCAAGTAAATGGTTTGCATTCATTTGAATATTAAAAGTCACTTCAATTTCTTATGCCAGATGGGATTATTTAACATGTTAGGCGAATTCGATATGCCATTAAATGTAACTCCATTTGGGTGCCAATCAAAAATCTATTGAATGCATGTCAAAAAGCTATCGACAAAATGCAAATCTCAATGTAAATGTGAATGCAAATGCAAATGCAAATGTAAATAATATGAATGTTTGGCAAAGTGACACGCGCACATATATACATCTGTATCTTGTTGCATTCAATGCATATTCATAGGCATAAATCAAATGATTTTTAATTAGTGTTAGACATACGGGGCAGTTGCCAAAAAAAAAATCAACAAAACAAAAAAAAAAAATGAAAATGTTACAAAATCTGAATACAACGATTTCAATCTTTTCAATTTTTCGCCGCTTCTCTCTAGCTCTTTCTCTCGCTGTCTGTCTCCCTGCTCCAGCTCGTTCCATTGTGGGCTTTTGTAACTAATACAATTTGATTATGCAGGGCAAATGAAATTTGTTTGTCGGTTGTTTGCCAAACTATTCAATAGACATTCATCTGAGCTGGAGTGTGTGTGTGTGTGTGTGTGTGTTTGTGTGGGCGTAACATGCAGACGGACAGTTGTCAGACATCATACACAAATACATATATATATGAAAGGACGTCTGCCTGTGGACACTCAACGAAGCCCGTTCGCCTTTTATGCGGCTAACCAAGCAGACGAGAGAGAGCTGGCGGGGGTCACAGGTCCTTGTCTGGTTAGGTCCCTGTCGTCCTGGGCTTTCGTCTATCAATTTGTTTGGGTAAAAATCTAAGCCACAAACTCAAAAAGAAGCGCAAAAATTGTTGTGCTCGTCTAACTATGCATAACAGCCAATTCCAGCAAACTGCCTCTCTCAAATTTCAACAAAAAATTATACAAGAATATTGAAAATAATATAACACAAATAAATTTAAAGAATATGTCACTTCGATTCACTGGGAGGTTTTGTCTATTTCAGATTGGTGATTTACATTGTTGGAATGCCTTCCTTAAATTGCTTCAATGTTGAATTTAATTTCTTAAATTGTTTTTAAATTGCGAAAACATTTAAGGCTCGTCTCGTTACGATTCTCTGTACGATTGATGTCCTTGATTTGCCTGTCAACTGTCTGCATAAAAATGTAAAAATTAAATGCAACAACAACATTTGCGACAACAACTACAAACACACAATACAATCCTCAACTGTCTGAGCAAGTGCTTTCATGTGTGTGCATTTTAATTTATACAACCGTAACAAACAATAACATTGGGTACGATGGTGGCCCAGGCGGGCGGAGGGACTTGGGAAAAAAGCAGGAACTGTTCTCAGTTGTTCTTTGTTGGAAAACGTTGCGGTTGGGCCGCGTCTGTTGTTGTTGCTGCTGTTATTGTTATAGGCCTTTTGCTGTTGTTATTGCGGTTTTTGCAATTTTCATGCCTGGCCAAAGCTCACACACACGCACACATATCCATCGAGTGTAGTCAGATTCCACATTCCCATACCGAAACTGAGTGATGCAAATCCCGCACGGCTTTTCTATATTTTCCAATCATTTTCTCTCCCTCTGTTCACTTCTCCCTTTCTACAGTTTCCTACCTTGGCATTTGTCATGGCATTATGTGGCTTGACGGGCATTAATAAAGCAAATAACTGTGGCACTTTGTTCTATGCTGATCCCGTCCAGTATCGGCTACCAATTTGAGCACGTGTCTGCGGCTTTGTTACTGCCAATTAGTGCGAGTCCTTCTAATTGCTGCTGTGGACGCAGTCATTGATTTTGATTTGCAGCCGGTGTTGATGACGGAATAAAGTCACGTGGATGCTGATAGATGGCTAACAATGGACAGTGTTTCTCCCTTCCTCTTTTTGTGTGTTGACTTCTTAAGCGAACTGCTACTTTGATCACTGGAAAGGATTATTTGTGTGCAGAATTTGTCTCTGCCCTGTACTAACAAAATTGTTATGCAAAACTATGCCAAATTGCAGTGTGTCTGACAGTACTAGTAGACAATAGCCTGTTTTGTTTGGATAAAGACTACCCTTCAAAATTTGTTGAAAAACTATGGATAAAATGCCCATTTAATAATGTTAGAGATGGTGAGAATTGGGCATAAATACGTTTTCATTTAAATGTCATGTTAAGATTTATAATATATAATAATATATTATAATAATAAGGAAATCTAAATCTTGTTTGTTAAGTTTAACTTTAAAACCAGCAGCTTTAGCTTATTTAGATTATTATTTCAAGATTGGAATTTTTTGCTACTTATACTATAGATGACAAGTTTCGACCAGCCATATCAATGTTTCAATTAGATGCAAAAAAGGGTCCTTTAGGCGCAGTAGGATATCAAAAGAACAAGAAGGCATGTTCTAATAAAAAAATCACAGTTTTACTTTGGTGTTAATGTCCATAAAAAGTCAAGTCTCTAACTCAATATTTGAATTTGTGCCAAAAAAAATGTGCATTTCATCCAAAGTGCATTGATTTAAAATTTTTATATTTACTCTAGATATTTTACAGGACTTGCCGTCTGATTTATAAGTGCTAATCAAGTTGTTTCAAAAATGCTTTTTGACTTTGCCACCGAAGTTTGTCTTTGCTTGCCGAATGGCAGTTAATTAAAAACTTTGTCAAAGCTGTTACTTTTGATTTCTCTGTCCCAGTGCTTGTTTCTTTAGCTGCTCTTGTTGACATATCCAGCTCTTATAAAGCCTTGCCCCATTTTCATTATATTATTTTTTTTAGCTGCTGCTTCTGCACTTTCCATTAAATAATTTCACCTTTGCTTTCTTTTATTGCTGCAGCAGCAGCTGCATAATAATTTCTTTGCCTTTGTTTTCGTTTGCCCATCGCCGACCTGTGACTCCACATAGCCGGCCCCATACAGCTGCAGCTGCCTCTCCACCTGCTCCTTGCCCATTGCACAGCCATGATATTATCCTTTAGCTACGCCCAGGCAGTTACGTACCTCGTGGCGTGTGTTAACTTTAGCAATTTAACTTTTTAATCAACATTTGCTTTTTGGTTTTCACTTTTACTTGTCGCACGCGCACCACCTACCCCACTTGCCTCACTCTCACTATCGCTGACTGTGTTAATTAAACAAGGTGCGATATTCCTCTTGTTGGGCTTTTATTAAAAACTTTTTTCACATTTAAATATGATGCCAAATGAGAGCATGACTTACTGACTGACTGACAGACTCACTACGCTTACACACACATAAACTGATATGTGCAATTAGCTCTTTTCACAATCACCAGTTAGGTAAATAAAGTTTTTAAAAATGTTTTTTATTTCTTTTTTGCTGAATAACACAGTTAAAATTCAAGAATATTCATCATTAAACTCAGCAGTTTCATATATATTTGTGTGTATATATATATATATATATATATATATATATATATATATATATATATATATATATATATATATATATATATATATATATATATATATATATATATATATATATATATATATATATATATATATATATATATATATATATATATATATATATATATATATATATATATATATATATATATATATATATATATATATATATATATATATATATATATATATACATAAATACACATATATACACATATATACACACACATATATATATGAAACTGCTGAGTTTAATGATGAATATTCTTCAATTTTAACTGTGTCAAAAATAACGAATCAGTTCGATAATCGGATGGTATAGATAGATAGTTAATCATTCGTTTTTCCGTTTTATGTTTACGATTTAGGTATGTACTTTAACAAAATATCTAACAGCGGCAGTCTTCTGACATATTCTAACAGGATATATGTGCCTCTCTGTTGAGTCGAGTTTAAATATAATCTTTTTTCTTTATTTTGCTTGAATCAATTCGGTTAAGTAGACTTTACCATTTTTTTAGATTAACCAGTTCATTAAAATTAAATGAAAAATAAAGTGGAGTCGTAGATATGCAACTGAACTTCATAACTCATTATTGAAAATTATGCTAAATAATTTAATGCAAAAAATGATAATAGTCTTTAATATACTTATAGTTAAGTAAGGTTCGTTGAAATATATCTTAAAATTTCAGAGCCATGCAAAAATAGTTGTCTCAGCCGAAAATTTAAACTTACACTGCACATCAAGGAGTAGAGAGGCATTCTGTCGTATTTTCAGAGTGGGATGCTCCATGACACATAAAATCCTTGCATTGTGATGCGCTCTGTAGACGGCAGGCAGGCGCGCCTCGCTCTTGGCGCCGCTGTTGATTTTGTAGCCGTTCTTATCCTGTTCGAGGAGGAGATAGAGAAAAGTGTTTGGGTGCTTGATAAAAATTCCATTACAATTTAAGTCTTAGGCCAGGACAAATTGGGCGAAATGACAAGGCAGTCAGGCCGGCCAATTAGTCTGGGCCTGTTATCAGCGCGACATCATTAATTTAAATTAAAGTGTCAGGACAAGGGCAAGGGCAATGGCAATGCCTACGCCTACGCCTACTCTGGCAGCACCATTTCTGCCTCGCCCGCGCCAACCTCGCCTCTTGACATGCAAATTTGTTGGCACAGTTTTCAATCAATCATCCGGTGCGCCTGTAGTTGGGGACCAAGCAGACCAAACACGCAAATTTGTGGCATTTAGGGTCTACGACAAACAAACATATACACACACACACACATATATATACACACACATACACAAAACTCTCACAAACACACATACAATAAACACTCGTGTCGACATCTTCGATGTGTTTGACAGGTGGCTGCGGGTGGCGGGTGGTGGGTGGCTTGGGTGTTTTGGATGGTTGGATGGTTTATGCAGCGCTTGACCAAATGTCTGCTTTTCATTATGCTCGAGTGCAAGACAAACAAATTTGGCGTAACCGCAGCCAAGTGTCCGTCCCCGTCCGGAGATCCGTTGTTTAAGCCGTAGCCAGAAAAGCCACCGTTATCCACACTTCATGTGTTGACTGTCTCTCTATATATCTCCCAGCTCTTATGTCTGCATAGCTTGCGGTTGCGCCTGGTTTGCATTAAGACGACAATCCAATATGTCAAAGTGTCAGCCAAACGCATCGCCACTCCATTTCCCTAATGGAATGGCGAGTTAGATATAGCTGGTACTAACCTTTTCGTTCTTGATCTCCTCCAGCTCCAGCACCTCGGCGGACACCTTCTGGGCATGCCGATCCACGCCCGGACTGAGCAGCACCTCCCACGTGAGCGTGGGTCGTGGATTTCCGCCTTCGCTGACGCAGGCCAGATTCAGCTCCGAGTTTTCTTTCACTGGCACAAAGATGTTACCTGCATCCAGTCGACGCGAGTCTATCAGCAAATATGGAGGCTTGGGACGATCTGCAAATATTAATTATAAACAAAAAGATAAGTTTGTTTTCATTTTTATTGCTTGTCATCTATTTTCCTGTGTAGAAACTTGGTAAATGATAAATGTTTTCTACCCACATCTATAGCCTTGTATAAATATGCATATCAAAAATATTTTGATTGAGAATATAGACAACATAATTAATTCAGCTATTAGAATTGAATTCAAAAATATTTCACCGAACTCAATATTCAGAATGCGTATTCAAAGTGTTAACACAACGACTTTTGGGACTTAAGCAGAAATTACAGAGTTCTTTAAGTAAAACACGTGCTAAAAGTAGACGACATTTGACTAAGCTGACACGCACCTAGCGAAAGCGTTTCGCAGTTTTTGTCATTTGCAGCTAGCTTAGCGCGCACACAACTGTACCTGCGAATCGGATAATAGGGAAAGTTTTTCTTTTCTCGACTTGGCTCATTGCCCGACTGCATGTGCCACAGGCTGGGCCAATTTCGCAAATGTAACGACCTTTTTAATATTTGTCTAAACTTTTGTATACGCCAGATCTTCGCTGGTATGCTATCGGCTGTTTCCCTTGGTACTCACCTAGGACGACCAGCTTGACGGGCCGAGCATTCTCTGTGTACCGTTGCGTATTCTCCGCTTCGCACTGCCATTTGCCGTCATCCTCGAGCATGACATTGGTGATGGTTAGCGCTCCATTAGCCTCCTTGATAAAGCGATAGTCGGTGACGCGCGTCGTGCGGTCCATGGCATGCACCACCTGCGGGCAAAGATAGAGAGAGAGAGAAAGAGAGTGATGAGTGGGTTTCGAGGCATTAAATGTAATGTCTACTGAGCTGCAGCCACTGTGGAAATTATGCAAATGCCTTTGGCCAACTTTTAATGCAACACTCACAAATTTTATGATAAATTCAATGATCCTATCGCACCCTTGATGCCATCCACCACTTACATAGCTGCCTTTCAGCTGCCATGTGTGTGAAACAATTGTTTTTTTCATTCGTAATATTTTAATACGAGCAGCTTTTATTTACACTTTTATTACAATTCACTTCAAACAAACGAAATTAATGATAATTTAAATGCGCTTGTGCGGCGCCCCAACAAATCCACTGAGTACAGTTACTGTAATGTGGCAACAATGAACTCTTACTGGCTTACAAAAATGTGGAAAACAAGAATGGACGTTAAGTTGTGGCCAATAGTTGTTCTGTCCGTCCGTCTGTCTGTCTGGTGGCTCTCGGACTGGGCTTAATGTTCAGTGAAATTTATGGGCGCATTCAAATGCTGTACAAAAATATGAAAAATATTCGTAAATATGGTGGTAAGTGCGGTGCGTGCTGATTGGGGGCGTGGCAGCATTCTTTTCAGCGTTCATAAATAATTTTAATTGCATTTGTACGCCAGAGCTTAACCTTTGGCAGCGCATTAAGCCGTCGTAAATACTCATAAGCTGACCATATCCTTAAAGTTTCCGTATCTATAATATTTCCAACTTAAGAAGGATTCTTTAAGGAAATTATCTATATTTCTGCTTTATGTATGTCTATAGAGATATTAAATCATCTAAATTCAACATGGACTTAACCTACATTCCTTCACAAGTATTTCTATTTCTATGAATTTCGTTTCATGTTTATTTTAGGACTCTTTAAAGCATTTATTTATATACATTCGTCAAACTGTGTAATAATTATTTTTTCTTTTATTTAACAAATCTCTATAGCCCGTGCAGCTGCAAATCAATCACAGCTTAGCAGCAAAAAAAAAAAACAAAAACCTATGGAAATGCATAAGCAAAAACTGCTCGACCAACACATACTCAGTATCTCAAATTTTAAAGAGCTGCAAACTAAAATTGGTTAGAAAATATGTTTTTATTTTTATGATTTATTTAAATATAAATACTATAAATTATCTAGACTTCGACTGTTTTGGGTAGACAGAGCAGATACCTCGCCTATTTCTACGTTGCCCCAGAAAAAAGTTCTAAATACAAAATACAAAGCTAAAATACTTTTGCAAACAATTCTAGCGCTTTCCGAATAATGCGCTCGGCTTTTCGTAGATGAAGCCAAAAATAAAAATATAAAAACAATATGTATGTATGTAGAATAAATCTGTGCAAAATGTAGTATAAACAAAATATTTGTATTCCGCGCTTCCGTTTCCGTTGCGTGCGAGTTTCAATTATTTGTTAGAACCCTTTCCTTTCGCAGCTACTGATTCTTCTTCTTTTTTTATAAATTTTTGAAAAGCAGCGCAAATATTTATGCGTGCCTGGATTTTAGCAATTTTTTCTTGCTGACTTGGCAGCATGTTTTGTCCTATCTGTGTGTGAGTGCGTTTATGTGTGTGTATCTCTACTTCCGCTGAGCATTTGCTGCAGTCGCCGCGGCGGCCATTTCAGAAATTTATTAACCAGCGGCCGACACTAGACGCAACGCAACGCATCGCATCGCAACTGGCAACTGGATTTTCAGACTGTGCAGCGACGCATTCAGTTGGAAATTTATGAGGTAACATGGCACAGAGATGCCAGTTTTGGCGACTGCACACCTGCAGCGCTCTCTCTGTGTTTGTGTGTGTGCGAGAGATTTTGGTTGGGCAACATGGCCGCTAGACAAAAGCGTTAAATGAGCGTGGCAAATCCTTGTTTACAGCGTCGAGCGGCCAGCGGATTACACGCTCGATTGTTTTGGCCACCCGAGCCGGACCCAAAGCACAGGTCCGGGCCCACGCCCAAGCCCAGGCCCAGGCCCAGGCCCAGGCCCAGGCCCAGGCCCAGGCCCAGGCCCAGGCCCAGAGCCAGCAGCCAGTTTGCTGGCCATTGTTGTGGCATTAAATCTGACGCATGCGACGGCCTCGCAGCGATCTGTTTTCTGGTAATTATGATTTTTCGCCTTTTTGTCTGCCATTGTTGTTGTAATTCTTTTTTCTCCTTTGTTTTGCAGCTGCCTCAATTCGCATAAATTGTTGCATATTTGAAGGCGCATTTGAGTTTAACATGCGCATAACTTTGCATAATTTGTGGCATCGTTATCTGGCGACTGCCATTTTTGGCTGTCGTTTTGGGTATGGGATTGGGTTTGGGCTTGGGGTTTGGGGTTTGGTTACGTGTCTATTGCAGATGGTGACACGGCCAAAACTATATGCCGTTTTTTTTTTTCTGTTATATGTAGGGCTGGTATTTTTGACAGTTATTATGCATTTGCTTTTGGTATTTTCTAATTGCGTTGTTTTAATTGTTGTCCATTTGCAATTTACAATTTACATTTGCCGTGAGAGATACGTATTCGCACATTTTATATGCGCATTTGTTGCCCAATATTTATGGCTGTGTACAATAATGCAAATTTCTGTTTAGCTTGTTGTATGATTTAATTATTTTACGCTTCTAAAATAAAAAATGTATATATGTATATACATATATTTATACATTAAGCATTACAATTTTTGTTTCGGTCCAATTGTGTGCAGCAAATAATATTTGTTGTTAGTTACAAACGTAACTTTTAACGCATGAATTGTCACAAAATTTCAACATTTACCTTTCAACATTTTATACCTTATTTTTAAAATAATATGAAGTATTATTTCTATATATATAAATATACACACTAACTTATATAAATTTGAGCGTGACTTGCTTATTATGCAATAGAGACTTATAGATAGGGTTCATAGTGTGCTTACTTAAAACATTCATTTATATAGAAAAATCTAGGCACTTAAAAAACACTCTGACAGTAAAAACTCTTCTAATTAAAAATTATTTTGGATATGGCTTTAAATGTTATAATTAGTTAAGCACTAGATGCCAAGTCTCTAGTTGATTTAGCTCCATTCAGTCTACTTCCTCAAGCAAACAGTCAGCAGAGAGTAGAAGTAGTAAAGGAAGTCGAAAAATGACTACATATATGTAACACTCTCATTCTCTTCTTCTCTGGCGGCTCTCTTTCTCTCTCTCTCTCTCTCTCTCTCTCTCTCTCTCTCTCTCTGTCTCCGTCTCTCTGTCTTGCTTGGAATTGCAAAAATCTTGTCAGCAAACATTACTCGCTGCCTGTCGCTGGCGCTGCCTTTGCTGTTGGCCCAAAGCTACTAACTTGAAATTGCTTTCGGCAAATATATTAGCCTCTTGATAATTTTCAACAATAAATTCTTTGGCACACACACTCACACACATGCTGTGGAGCGAGGCAAATGGGGAGTTTGGCAGCCACTCAAAGTAGCTAAGGCTAGCTGCATGACTGCATAGGGACCTCCAATGGATTGTGCAGCGCTCCAGAAAGTACAACAAAAGTCGCTCATGTTGCAAGCTGTCAGTGCAACACTTGTCGCATGTCATTGCCGCAGTTGCACTCGCAATGGACATGTGCGGAGCGGTGCGGGCGCAGGCATTTGGAGCGAGTGTGTTTGTTGTAGAGTTGCTGGAGACAGCGCACAAGACGAAAGTCAGCGAACAGCAGCTGAAATGCAATTGCAAATGCTGTTTGCAACATAAGCAAGCAGTGGAGGAGGTGCTGGGCTGCAGTCGGTTGATAATGATAAAATATATTTGTTAAACCAAGAGCAGTCAAAGTGATGAAATTCAAATGCTCTACATCATTCCATTATCTCTAAAGTTATCAATTCCGTTAATATTGGTTGAACTTAAGATATATATTACATGTTTTTTTAAAGTAATAAAGAATATAGTGTAAGCTTTTAAAGTTTACTATATACTTTAACCAGATGCCCAAATTTTATTTAATTTTGAAGTTTATTGAGTATTTAATAATTAAGGATTTAATTTATTAAAATTTAGAAAATCTAAAGTATTTGCATTGACAGCCTGAATTAATTCAATTAGTAATAAAATCCTAGTTTCGTGGCTGCTAAATCCAGCTTCGCGAATTCTATTAATCGAAACTGGAGTTGACTGTAAATTGAACAGCTGCAAAGCTTATATATTTCGGAAGCCCTCTTAATAATCATCTTAATTTGCTGTTTTTGCTATGAGAAGAGCATTTTAATTGTGGCGCAGCTGTGGCTCGACTGGCTCAGGCAGTGTCTCACATTGTTGCCGCATCATTGTTGTAATTGCAGCCACCGTGGTTCAGCTGCCCCATTCCCGCCCTAATCTGCAAAGCATGTGCTCCGCTCATGTCTTCGCTTTCACATGGCTGGCTTTTGTTTTAACACAACTAATACAATTGCACCGTGGGGAAATGTAGACTCCGTCGTTGCTGCTGCTGTTGCAACGTCAGCGGCGTTGATTTTATTTGCCAGCGAACGAGGCTGATGCTGGAGTGCAACTGGAGCTGGGGCATTCCCGGCCAGAGTCCCAACATTGTTACTAACTTAATAAAGTTGTCAAAGGTACAAAGTAAGCGGCGTGTTAGCAGCTTGCCACGCCCACTGCAACAGCCGCTGACGTTGCATTGTTGCTTGATTTTCATTTGGGGATTTGCCGCCTTCAGTCTGAGTGATTAATTTCTTGGCTTGATGTGATTTACTTACAACTGCAGTCGCTGCAGCATCTGCCTTTACCGCTGAGCGCCACCGAGCACCACCAAGCGAATCACTCTATTAATGTCATGCATTAAGTTTTGCCCTGCGTCTTCTAATTGACTAATGGAGGCTTAGGGCGGCTTTTGACAGCCAGACCCTTTGCGATTTATGTGCTCCAAGCCGCTGGTGGGACACATAAAAAGCGCCAGCTCTCGCAGCCAGACAAAGTATGTTGACCTTAAACCTGAGCCATGACAACAACAACAAGCTATAAATAAGTTGCAGCCTGCCAAGCGCCACAAAGTATGCAACAATGGCCAACGACCAAAGATGCAACCATAAAAACGACGCATCACTTTTACTCAGAACGCTATGGCAGCAAAAACGTAGGGTATCACAGTCTATACGACAGCTGAATCGAACTAAATGAAAATCATCTATCAGAAAACATATTTCATTTGAATATTTATTGGTCTAGACGAACTTTGAGCCTTCTCATATTTATATATTTCAATTGTAAGCTTAACTCTAAATGAAAAGAAACAAAATAAAATATATTCAAAATTTATTATTATTTTTTTTGCATTTGTTGTTAGAGCATTCTAAGGTCCGAAGACAAAATATTATTTACAATTTGCAGTAAACCATACACATAACTAATACAACAAATTTTTTTTTAAATTTTGCACAACGCACGCCTTCGAGTAGAGCATAGCATTTTGTCATAGCTGTCGCTTCACATAAGTTGTTGTTGCATAGCTGAAACTTAAAACCGTAAGCTTTATGTCTGGCATATTGTCGCCTTTGAACATATTGCACGATAAAAGCTAGCAAATTGCGCGTAGACAAAAGCTTAGCCCAGCCTTGTGTTTAAAGGCCAAGTCGGGTTGCTGATGGCGTCATGGCAGCTGCAGCACAACGTGTGCAAAAACAGTGCAACAAATTTTTACGGCAAATAAAACCAAACGCAATCGATAGATGCGAAATGTCGCAGAGATTGCAAAAGTCGTCTGATTTTTTTCATAGCACAAACAAGTGCAGCAATCAGGGACAGCAGGCGATACAAGATAGTAGAGAGAAAGAGTGAGACCACGAAAGAGAGAGAGAGAGAGAGAGAGAGAGAGAGTGAGAGAAGGCAAAGACGTGTCTGTCACATTTGGTGTGTGCAATACGCCAAATGGCAGCTGTTGACAGCCAATTTGGTGGATTTTTTATCCAGCGATGGCATTTCTTAACTTACGCGCTTCGACGGCGTACAATATTGAATTTAATTTTCGTATAGAATAAACAGCAGACACCGAGCACAACAACAACAACGAGGCCAGCTGCTAGTCAACATTGGCAGCAACAATGTTTGCATGCGCCGCCCACAAGAATGCAACGCTTTTTGCCAAAACCAACGCACACATACGCACGCAGACACTTACACCTGGGCCAGGTGCTGGTTGAAGCGTCAGTTAACTGCCAAGCCAAGCCGCAGACCAACAGCCGAGGCACGTACACAAAGTGCTGCTGTTGTTGTTAGTGTTGCAGTTGCTGCTGTTGTTCTTGTTGTTGTTGTTGTTGTTGTTGTGTTAGTTTCAACTATTATTTGCCCATCAACAACTTGGCCTGCCCACTCGTTGCTGTTGCCGTTGTTGCAATTTACACTACACAAGAGCAGCACGAGCAACAACAACAGCCACAATATAAACAACACAGAACAACGGCAACTGTAAAATAAACAAGAAGAGTGAAGTAAGTACAACAAGTCGAGCACCGCACAGATGTTTTGTTGTTTACACATAAATATATACAGCTCGCTTCAAGTTCTGTATAATGACTTTCTGATGAATTTATTATGATAAGAATAAAAAACTAAATTGTATTCAAATATGTCAATTGCTTGCAGCGACAGTTCACATAGTTTGATTCGATGTTTACATTAAATGCAATATTCCGCTAAAAAGAATAAATCATTTTATAATGAAATATATTAAATGCGTTCAATAAAGTCCTTTTGATAAAATTCTGTAATAAAATTTGGAATCGTTTGCTATAATTCCTTTGAGTTCCACCGTTGCATACAGTTTTTCTGCAACTCTCAAATTTTTTCCCGTTAAAGTTTAATAAATTTCAACGTGTGCTTGATGCATACTATCAGCCGCAGTTTTTGCTGGGCTACCTCGGAAAATGTTCTCGACTGTGGCCGCTGGCAGGCAAAGCGGTTATAATTGCATTACGCCGAAAGGTAGACTAGCTTTTTGCCCCTCCACGTCGACTGTTTGCACTTGCAATTACAACTCAATAACTTTTGCCGGCTGGTTGTTAACTTTTGCGCCATGTTTGTTAATTTTGTTGCAGCTTTTTGGCTCTTTGGCGCCACTCCTGCTGCTGTTGCTGCTGCAGCTACTACTACTGCAGCCAACCACCAGCTGTTTACTGATTTTTTTTTCTTTCAATTTAACTCGTTAGTTAAAGCACTGGCAGCAGCCAAAAAAAAGTGTGGTACTGTAATTTGCATTTGTATAATATTTCGCTGCAGCTCGTGGGCGTTGCCATAGAGCACAAAGTTGTAATTAGAAGTCGGCCACACAGCACAAAAAAATGGTCAGGCCACGACTCGAGCAGGACTTGTTAGGAGCAGAGGGCAGCAGCTCCTCTGACAGATGAACTCTTAAAATGCTTTTGACATCAGAAACTATCAAATAATAACGATTATCCTATTTGCATAATGCGGCATTTAAACGACAAATAAGCAGGAGCACAAAAGCCAGACACAGAATGGAAATGAGAATGGCTGAGCGACAGACAGAGAGATAGAGAGAGAGAGAGAACTGACACTCGAGACGTCTGACAGGAAGATAGAAGACAACGTCCGAAGGGTAGGAGTGAGCGGCTAGCGGGGACAAAGGACAAACGTAGTGCAGGCGGCAATAAAAAGCAACTAAGAATGCTGCTAAAATTATGCAAACAAAACTATGAAATACCCTATTGTCAACTGAGAAAGTAATATCAAATGGATTAGAGATAAGGTAAATACAATTTTAAGTTCTGATTTGACTTTTTGTTATACCTATTTCACATAATTTTAAAAACATATGATTTCTTCTTTTTCTTATAATTTTCATTTATAAATGTTTTTAATTTTATATTTAACTTTTATACATTTTTATATAAGGACCAGAATGCACGTTTTTTATTATAGCTATTTCTATTCTATATCAAATAAATCTAAATGTTTTTCTACATTACATAACACATTTTGAACTTGAAGTTGAAATTTATATTACTCTTTCTACATAACCACTAAGTGAATTTTTATTTATATTTTCACAGTTTCATTAATTATTTGTTGTATAAAAAATGTCAACAGAAGCTCTTACTCACTGAACTTATACACCCAACTATTACGCCCTAATGGGTAGAAATATTAAAATGCGAATGCTGCGAGACAGCTTAAAGGACCCAAAGGAAGCGTTAGTAGCTAACAGGCCGCACAAGAATGCAATTAAAGTCAAAAACTGCAAACAAGTTGGCAGCTCCGACAGCTGCATTTAGAGTTGGCTGACATTGGGGAGATATAGCACAGTAGAAATTGTTGTCACTTACCTGGCCATTTTTGTACCACATGCTAGAGGATATGTCCAAGTCAACCTCGCACATCAGCCGAATCTCTGAGTGCTGCTCTGCATAGACCACCGACATCTCCTCGTCCTCATAGGGATTTGGCAGCACAGGGCGTAGAGGCAATGCCCGGGGACCCTCCAGCGGCCCATCATCGTCCATTAGGTCTGCCTCGTCTCGACTCTTGGCAAACAGATCGCGCGTGGCGGTGCCACTATCAAATTCTTCCACATCATCAATGATAATGACGGGCTCCTTGGGCTTGGGCTTTAGATCTTCCGGTGCCAGATGCACAGTAGATCGAGCGCGTTTCGCTTTCATCGTAGTCATAAGCCCAGCGAGTGTTCTGTTTGCATACGCCGTGACGGTGGCGCTGGTTGCCACTGTCGTGGCACTAGACATGACTGTAGGCAGCTCAAGTTCCTCCTCCTCCGTCTCCCGACGCAATCTCGGCTTAGCCTCCTTGTGCTGGGTTGCACGATGCGCCTGGTGCACACGATGGCTCTTCAGCTGCGCCTTCCATTTGGCCACCTTTGCCTTGGCGCAGTTCTTGGCACACTTGGAGGGCTTATTGTTGTGACCAACCAGCTTATGGTCAACTGCCAGCTGGTGCATCCGCTGTGCAGTCGCTGCTAGCTCGAATGAGCTCTGCGAAAGTAGCAACTTCTGCTCTGACTCTGATATGCTGTGCCATTTGCTGGCTGCGTGCTCGGCGGGCGTCGTCTTCGACAACGACTTGGCAATGATATTTTGTTGCTGCGCATAGGTGGTGCCTGGAAAAGCAAATGCCGATCGATTATATTAATAATGAGTCATTTAATATATTATTTTTATATAATATATAATAGCAGAGGTCGATGTTTAAGTTTAATATGAGGTGCAGATTTTCAAAGAAAAACAATAATAAAACAATGGACCAACAGAAACAAAAATTGACTTGGTTTACTGTGTAAAGGGTATAAGAGAGAAATATTTAGAGAGTTTATACTCTGAGATATCAACAAAAAAAAAACAAAACATACGTAAAAAAATATCAACAAGTCTATATCGTATGATATCTTTTCTACGTGTAGACAAGTGCGTTGAATTACTTATTCTCTTAAAATGCCCAATTACTGTGCTAAAAGTCTTACCTTACACTATCCATTTGCTCCATAGAGCAGTGACCCAAATGTGAATGCATGAACAATTCAATTTACACGTATCTAACTGCCGCCTAGCAACAATGCTGGGACAATGCCCCAAAGGAGGTCGTCCGGAATACCTGACCGAAAGTGATGCAAAAATGCCAATGGCAATACTTTGGGAATGGGAGTATCAATTACATTGCACTGTAACGTGTAAATATCACATAGCACATGCGCTTACAAGGCTCATGCATTTATTTATGATATTTTACAGTGGGCTCCCTAAAATTGTGTGTGCCGAGCAACAGCTCCATTTGGGTTAGGCAGATTGAGACTCCTGACTACAGATATGTGTTTCTGTATGTATGCAAATCCTTTGCTAATCCTTTGCCATGCAAAGCAATTTTCGAGCCTAACTTTTGTTTGGCTGCCAGCCTCCACAACGAAGCAGAAGTAGTCGAATGTACTCAAGCTCTGGGGCTGTTGTCACTTTGGCAACTCTGGTTATTGTCTGGCGAAGGCTGCTGCTACTGCAGCTTCTGCTGTTGTTGATAAATTTACACAAGTGTATGACAAGCTTTCAAATGGTAATTAATATTCATCTGAGACGGGGGCCATCAAAAGACAACGCGCTGAGTACTTCGTTCCCAGTCACAGTGTCTGTTGAGTAACCATTTGTCCATCTCTCACACACACACACACATACACACATAGAGGGAGTCAACTGTAGCCGGCAGCTAGGCGCATTGGCAGCCAGTGTGGTTAGCTGACAAAAGCAGTGGCAACTCCTGCTGGTTGCAACCCTATTCTGTTTTCGGCTCCATGGCCATTGTCATTGTCTTTTGTCTCAGCCCTTTCCTGGTTTGGGGGCGGTGTTGCTATTCTTTTTAGAGGGGGCGCACGGGGAACTGTACGGGAGTGTGCTTTTCCTGTTGCTGTCCGTGTTTGTAGCTAAATTAAAGTTGTCATTTTTCAAGTGAACGCACAAAAGTATGCAATGCGCCTAATAAATTTGCACTCAGCAACTCTGGCAACCCTGCCGATGCGCTCTCTCGAATATCCTGGCTAAGGCACTCATAGGCATAACTTAACAGTCCGACCAAGTCATTTGCACAGCAGGCGGCAGACATCTATATGTATATGTGCAACGACTTACAGTCATACACACACACACACACACACACACACTCATATAACACTCAACCAATTCAGAGAGGACAGGCTACGTTAAAATGTTTTCACAACAGCTTAAAAGTCTGCTACACTTTTTGCATAGGCAGCCAGCCAAGTGGTATGTCTGTCCGTGTCTATCTTTCTGTGTGTGCGTGTGTGTGTGTTTGTCTTGTTTGTTTACATGCAGTTGTAGTTGTTTGTGCTGTAACTTAAGTTGTAAATGAAGATTGCGCCGGAAATTGCACAAAACTGACAGCGTCTTCGCCGTGCGAGCGACTCAGCTACCCAGCCCGAATCCTTGTCCTTCCTATCTTCAAGCCTTTACGCGCCCTCGCTCCCGCCCCACTCACCAAAGCTCTTTATGTGCGTGTAAATTTAATGAAGCTGCCACCCATGCAAGCGAGTTGCGAGTTGCGAGTTCCCAAAGAAAAGTGGGCGCGGCTCATGCTCATGCATTTCGGGGCGTTGCAAATTTCTCTGGCATACACGAAATACGTTCCATACGTTGCGGCGCATAAATTGCGTGTGGTGCTCCGTACGGAGCCACGTTGAAGGGAGCTGCTTGCCCCAAACATCCAATGTTGTTGTTTAGCAGTTAATAAAATTGTTAGTTTTGAGGCTAAACTTGTTGGCAGCGTGTTGCTCATTAGGCGGCTGAACTTGGCAGTCGCAAAACTCAGAAAAGCAAGTTGATTGGATAGGTAATACACACATATTGAGGTGTATTGGCAAGGAAAGGCAGTCGGAATAAGTTTGAATATTTACCCGTACAACTTTCTTCTAAAGTTAGATTAATTTAACATTATTTAAGAAACGGATATGTAACATTTCTAAGTCATTTGTCGAGAAGCAAACATTAACATGGGGGTGTCGATGATATGCTGCGCTTCATTTGTTGTCCTTTTAGTAAATAGTGAATTCTATTTTATATAATTGCAGTGTTGCTCTGCTTTTTTATTATGGCTGTCAAATCAATGCAATTTTGCTATAATTGCAATAATATTTGAAATAGTCTTGCTGCACAGAGTTCATAGAGGGAAAGAGTTGTGCACTAAATGACAATTATGACCAGTCGACAGTTTGTCCACTATATACATACATATAAACTTATATATACGTAAATAGACACAGTTTTTTCCATTAGGTATCTGTGAGCTCTATCAATATGCAAAATGGCGATTGCATTTTCATAAACTGGCAAGGGGCGTACGGACCGCCGCGTGCCTAGGGGCGTGCTGGGCAATCAAGCGCTGACATAATTACATGCTCGTATGCGAATATGTCAGCCTGATTACAGGCTCGCTCGCCCATTGACGAGGGCGGTAGTGGGAGCACATATAACAAGCAAATTTCATTGATTTTTTTTTTCATCCACTGCACTGCGCCGATCGTTTTTGCCAGACAAACATGCAAACGACATGCAGTTGAGTTGCATTTTTTAATATTTGCTTCCTTTTTTTTATTTAACCTCCTTTGCATTGCTTTACAACGGAGCGTTGCCAGTGCTGCCTACACACTTCAACGTTTTTTAATTATGTCAACAATAATTTAATGCACTCTGATGCTGTGTGTGTGTGTCTGTGTGTGTGTGTGTGTGTGTGTGTGTGTGTGTGTGTGTGTGTGTGTGTGTGTGTGGATCTGCTTGTGTTGCCAATAATAATATTATTTTATGTAAATGCCGTCCACTCTAATAAAAAATATATCCGAGCTGGGGAAAAAACGCAATGTGCTTATCAGTGCAAATATAAGTGACGCAAAAAAAGAATACAGGGTATATCAAAAATGCAAATCGGGTGCATGCATATTCAATATGTATTTATTCTCGCATACCGGGTGATTGCACTTGAAAACATATCCATTTGAGGTATATTTATATAATAAATATATATGTTAAAAATACATGATGGTATTGATAAATTATCGAATGATCGATGCCAACTTTCTAATTTAAAAAGGGTTAGATTACGACTTTAATGGCTTTAGGGAATTAAGTAACAAATTGTGAGTACATAAGTATGCCTAATTGGATCTATACTAATATATTCGTGACTTCCTTTTTCAAAAAATTGTTGGCATTTGTAGTTCACTGTATTATTTCAAACTCAAGAAATGAGGCTACTTGACATTTTTGACATTTAATACATTTTTTATTTTTATATCTTTGTTGGAAATATATTTCTGTTTCCTTTTCAGACGTTTTTGCTTGCTCTTATCTGAATATATTTCATTCCTACGTAATATGATCTTTATCTTTTTATTGTCTACATAATATTGTTCTTGTTATACTTTCATTTCTTTTAAAGTTTTATGATAATTGATTCCTCTCAATTAGACTTAATTATTCCATCTAATTATTTGCTTCATTTATTTCACTCACATCTTTGAGTCTACACTTAAACTACCTTATAACTTGAGTTGACGAAGTTGAACTCCATACATAGTAAAGATCCCTTAAAAATCTGCTCATAAGTATTTTTCAGCATTGCCAACTCTATGGCATATGCAGAAAATATCTCAGGGTAAGGAGTAGACATTAATTCATAGGGTAGTCAATATTCCGGACAGCCCACCGGCAGCCCCATCATTAAGAAGACTTCAATTGTCAACACAATACATGCGCTCTGCATGCAACGCCCTATCGTATGCATCATGCACTATACAACTCCTTTCATAGTCTTTTGCTCGTTCCTTTTGCTCTTGATGCACATGTGCAGAGCGTTGCGCACAGAGCGTTGATTAGGTTAATGTCCTTAAGGCATAATACCAGCTGGCTTTCCACTTTGCTCCCTTTGGAGACGCCAGTCAAAGGCAGCACTTTAAACTGCCACGCCCGCCTGCTTCTGCTGCTGCTGTTTCTGTTGCCGTTGCGGCCTCTGTCTTCACGGTGCTCGCATGTGTAATGCACTCGCTGCAGCTGCAGTGGCAATTGCACCTGGACGAAGCTGGCTTCTGGCGTGCATTGTTTAAGTTTCATGACGTCGACAACTTTGGCAACCGCCACTTAATGCAAGCAAAGCCATGAGCAGCAGCCCGTGAGGTTGGGACAAGGCGTGGTCGTGCCGGTGTCTGTGCTCTGTGCCTGCACTTTGCCTCGGTATGCCGTGCGGCTTTTGTGGCAATGGCTGCGTGGCAAACCAGCAAATACTTAACAACAACAACAACAAAAACAACAACGTCAACAACAACTGTGTAAACGCCAGTTGTGCGCGTTTTGGTATTTTTGCCAGTGCCCCCCACTTCTGCGCTTTCGATGTTGCTCATTTGCTATTTAAACTAAAAGCCTTTTAATCGATTCTAAATGGGCTACAAAATTATTGTGTTAATTTGCATTCGGCATGCAGCACTCGGCACTCGGCACTCGGCCCGAGCCATGTAAACATTGCAATCGTCTGGCAAATTCAACAATTTTCAGACATTCCATATACGACGTGTGGCCTTGTGGCTAGGGCCAAGGCGGCAACACGAAATGGAAAGTTGCCAGCATCTGCCTCTCACCAGCAAACAGCACTAAGTACTAAATAATTAATTAATTAATGTGCTACAAGTGCAATTCGATTGCCTTGTCGTCTTTGCTATACACTCTCTATACACTCCGGCAAGAAGAAGCAAGTAACTGCAGGTAGTGCACACACTTAAATTTACTCATGCTTTATGACGCAACTCAAAAGACATATGCTAATTGGCATAAATGCACAAGTTACTTGAGACATCACAGATTATTCACAATTTCAAGCATAAATAATTGAATTCAAAAATCAATGAAGACATAAGAAAAAAAACCGAAAGAAAATATTATTTGATATGATTTCGGTAATTGAAACCTAAATTTCTTATTTTTTAAAATCTTTTTTCTATTACTTGTATAACTAAATGATACATACGTATCTATATATATATATATATATTTAAGTTATATTAATAAGTATATATTATATGTATGTCTTAATTCACCTATCACCGCCTTTTTACACATTTTAAACAAGTTCATTTTTTGCATAGCTAATGTGCATTACCTTACATTGCAACTGAGCATTTGTTTAAGCTACAACATTAGTGTTTCTGTGTGGAGCTCAGCTAATTGATCTCGTGATTTCACTTAGTAGCTCTCACACACAACCTTCACAAAGTACTTCAAGGTCAACTGAGCGTGCTAATATTTTACTTAGCGTAGTCCTCTTTAGGGTGCTTCTTTGTTATAGTATTACGTGACAGTTTGCTACCAGTTAGGGAAAATGTGAGTTTCGCTTGCTTGTTGAGGACTCTGTGTCATTCGGCCAAAAACATTTTTTATTATTATGCATGTGAGTTGAGCTTTTTGCTGGCCACCTGCTTTCCGTTTGCCTCTTGTGGCACATTAGACGTGGCCACGGTCAGTCGCTTAATGTGCACGGCAATTACTGGGCACTAACACCAGCTCAGTGTCTCCCTCACACACTCTCTTTCTCCGTATCGTTTGCTGTAGCTGGCGTTGCACATGTCGCATATTGCTTCATTGCACACAAGCACAAACAAACGGAGCGTCGACAATGTCAGCGACATTTACACAATGTCAACTATAAAGTTACCAAGGGCTGGAACGGCAGCAGTGGGTGCCAGAGTCGGATGGACTGGGCGGCAGGTCGTAGTTCAGGTGCAAATGGGCTACATTTGGACATACGCGTTGGCTGCAGAGAGGCTGCTCTCTGCTTTGCAATTGTGTCAAATTAATTGTCAACTGTTGTCCTCGCACCAGTCCATCGCTGTCTCACTTGCGCTCGCTCGGCAGCTCTCTTGCTCGCTCTTGCAGCATCATGTGTGCATGTGTATTTTATGCTGTGCCTGTGTCGTCTGTTTGATAAATTGCATTTAATGGTTGACGCCAATTAAGAACATTTTTGCTGCTGCTTCACAATTTTGTCGCTGCCAGCTTCCAGTTACCAATTTCACTTCTCCCTCTCTCTCTCTCTCTCCATCATTTTTTTTGGATCTCGTACTTGGCAGTTGCTTTCAATTTCGTAACTGGGCAGCGTTTTTAAAGTTCACTGATGAAACTTGCAAGGCAACAGCCTAATAGAAATTGATAGCTTCACTTGCCAGCAACCATATATAAACCTTTATCTCATTTTCTCTCCTTCTCTATCCTTCTCTCTCTCTCTCTGTTTCTCTCTTTGAACTGGCCACGTGCTATGCTCATATTTCTCACTTCAGCACGCGCACATTACACAAAAACATCACATTTTATGCTCAACGTTGTTTGAGTCTCTCGCTCTATATAATAAGTAGTTATAATGGTACCGTATCTCAAGGTAACTCTTGGCTTTCGCATTATTTATGTAGCCGGGTATGGACGTCAAAAGGTCAAACGTTTGTTTTCATCAGCATTCAGGAAGTCAGAAATCAGTTTGCAAAGTTAATTTTACTTTGGATGTAGAGAAATGTTAAAAGATTGGTTACAAAATATCCTAAAAAGGAGGTTTATTCGATTTAATCGTTGATTAAATTATTTATTTAACAATATATTAAAGAATTGTTATTAGTAATTATTCCAACCAGCTAGTATATAATTTTCTCTAGTGTTGTGGAAATTCTCTTTTAGACTTGTGTAAGGGTATTTTACTACACTTGGCTGATTTAAAAAAAAAAAAAATAAATAAAAGTATTCTCTTTATTTTTGTGGTATGGCTGGGGTCATTAGGCGTGGCAGCACTTAGCGGTTCTACGTGCTGTGCCCAGTGCCAACCACAAATTAAGTATACGCCATGTTGCGCTGACTCCTAAAAGTATGCTGCAGTTTTGCTGCCTGCACAAACAAATGCTGAGACAACAAACCGACAGATGGACAGCGAGGCCAGAAACGACAGGACGACGGTACAGAACAGGACGAAAATACCCGCAGTGTCCTAGGCATCGTTTCGTATCGTTTTGTTTGTTGTCTGTTTGTACGGTTGCGTGTGTCTGCAACTTTTGCTCCAGCATGAATTAAGCGCCAAAAATGTGCGAGGCACGTAAATAACTCGAGACCAACGTTCGAGCAGCACGTGACCAAATTTCGATGGCAACTTTGTTGCTGGCGCTTCCCAAAACTCATCCATTTTTTGCCCCTCTACTTTTTCAAGTAGACTTTTAGACGCTTGCACTCGACTTTATCATGTTTTCATTTCGGGCGGCATTGCCTTTTTAATTTCTGCACATTTTGCTGGCGATGGGCCGGGGTGGACGGGGTGGTATAACGGGGGCGTGGCTTTGCCACTTGATATAACATTTTTTATACGATTTTTTATTTATTTGCATGCAATTTGTTTATTTTTTGCTGCTGTTGTTTGTTGTTGCTCGTCCGCTTTGCCGCAGCGCCGAAATTAATGCAAATAAAACGAAGCGTAGGGCAATAAAAGTTGTTGTAGCGATTTGTTGCTGATGTTATTGTTGTTGTTGCAGTGTGCAACATAATTTATTTACTTTTGAGTTGACTTTCCTGCACTGGACATGCCCTATAGTCGCGGGCAGCATCAGTGGGTGTATCAATCAATAAATGCTGATTATATGTCTCTTCTGTGAATCAAGCACATATCTTTTAAGTTCAACTATTATTTTTACTTCCTTAGATAAATATATATATATATATATATATATATATATATATATATATATATATATATATATATATATATATATATATATATATATATATATATATATTAAATTGATCAGCAAGGCCTTTTTGTATTCTTTTGGTATTCTCTTTACAGGGTATCTGTGAGTCAATAGACTTTTAAACTATATTATTTGCGCGTCGCGGGAAAAGCGCAATTAAAATGATAATTTCACAGTGTCGTGCTACGCCCCAACACGCCCCTCTGCAACGTCTCCTCACAGAGTGCACTGGAGTAACAGCAGCAACAGCGGTAGAGGGACCATTGCATTTCGCACGTACTGTGAATTATAACCGTGCCGCATAAAAGTATGCTATAATTTTGCGCTTAAATGATGCGTGCTCAGTGCCTGCGGCCAGTCCTCATGCTGTGCCCTCTTCCCGATCTTCTGTCCCCCATTTCGCTGGCCATTTGGCTGGCATAGTTTTTTTTTTTGTAGCTGTGCTGCCTCGTAGCCTCTATTTGAACAGCCATCTACTCCCCTTAAAGTACCTTCTGCCCAGCCGCCCAGTCACTCCGCCTTAGCCCTTCAGCAAATTTTATTGCATTCCTAGCACTCGACCATTTTTTATGCGCTTTAATTAATTCGCTTGGCCAAAAACAAAAAAAAAAAAAAAGAATACGGAACGAAAAAAAATTGAAAACAAAAAACAAAGCAAATCTTATTAACTTTGACTTCGCCTTTGCGTTCCGACTTATCTGAATGCACACAAATCCAATAAGACAGGCACTCCAATAAAAATCAATAATCAATGTCGAAGGGCCACCCCGAATAAATGAAGAAATAGCCGTAATGCTTTGCTTATTACCTTCCAATTCATTAAACGTGCCATCAAGCCGACATAGTCCCAAGTCCAAGACTCCAGACCCAACCCCAACCACTGGGCAGCCCTTTTCACTTAGCGTTGATGACGGCCAGCAATTTTTTTTTAGTGTGTGCGTGTGTGTTGGATTGTATTGGTGTGTTGATTGTCTCTACGGCTCAGTGGGTTTTTTATTCGTTTTTTTTTTTGTTTGCGGTATTTTTCTTGCCATTTCTAACCGCTGTACAGTGACGCAGTTGTGGTTCAGTGGCTTAAATAAACATGGCTCATGCGTAGGTGAATACGAAAGCAGAGAAAATATATGTGAAGTCTTATTTGTTTTTTATTCAAAATAAAAAATAATTCGCATTAAATCAAAATCGTTTGAAGAAATGCAAATTTGTTAAGATCCTTATTCAAACAAGAATATTATTCCTTCTTTGCTGCTTCCTAATGCCACGTGCAAAATCGAGGCTTTTAAAGATCAATTTACATATTAATTGAAACAAATTGGAACCTATAAAGGCTACTAATTGCAGATGGAATATTAAATTAAGATGAGAACCAGTTTGAATATAAATAAAGTTTTAAAATAATTGGAAGCAAATGAAACATAATTTTATTTAAACTATGTTTGTACAAACAATTTTTAGTTGTTTCAAATTTAATAAAGTTTTTATAATTTTTAAATATATATTTTCATAGCAGAATCATTGCTCCAACGGCATACTTTTGCTAGACACTGTAGATGTTTCAACACTCGTGGCATTCTTTTATAGATTCTATTAGTCCACATTTCATCTCATTTCAATTTAATTCAATAAATCACACGAGTGGCTCGTCTTCTAAGCAAAATATCCAGACACTTGGTTAAACACACGCACACACACAAGCACACTTATACAAACAATGCCGATTTCGGTGCTTTGAACCACGTCCAGACTGGGATACTCAATCATTTTTACACTCAGTCTAGCAGGGTGGCAGGCTGACAGGCCGGCCGGCCGGCCCGCTGCCTTCCTTATCAGGCGTAAATAATCACAAACGTTGGCTAAATAATAAATACATATATGGAATGTACTTGGTCATACGTGTTTATGTGTATATAACTATATATATATATATATATATATATATATATATATATATATATATATATATATATATATATATGCTTTACAGATCGTCCCGCCCCCGGCCCGTTCGGCTCAATCAACTGGCATTAATAGCCTGCGCAGTGAAGCACTTAGTCTGGGCGACTGGAGGCCGGTTTTCGTGCGGCATGAAAAATGATGCAACAGCCGTCTGAGCAGCAGGCATTAAGCGCGGTCGCATTTCCAAGCAATACGAAAATAAATATTAAATAATCATTTATTTTCGCAAAAGTTTCGTTTTTTTTCTTATTTTTTATTGCTTGTTTATGTTTTCCCTTTCCCATATATGTTTGTTTGCCTGTTCATTTTAGCACGGGCCGAATGCGCGTTATGGCGTATGAGGCGACAATTTCTTTTGCTTAATGCCTCGCTGCGCCGTCTGTATAACAGGCGGCAGACAAACCGTACCTTTTTGCTTTTCAACTGCTATTTTTAAGGCTTTTCAACAGTTTGCTTCACGGCATTAAGACATTAATACGTTTTGCGATAAGTTAAATTATACTAAATAAAAGACTTAATATTGGGTAAGATCAAACATACGTTTTTACCAAAGAATAATTCAGCTCTACATAAAACTTTATTAAATTTCAAATATCAATTTAATTGAGATTTATAAGTGATCAAGATTCAAAGTATCACAGAAACATGACTGAGGATGGCTTTCTTACATAATTTGATTATCGGTTATATTGATTCGTCCCGCCTGTTAATGCGATTTAGTTTTACTGTTCGTTCCCATTTACCATTTACCTTTGTACATATCGGATTATTGTATGCATAGTTCGTTTCACGTTTTATGCGATAATTATAATAAAATTACGTCGTTTCTTCCTCAGAACTCTCTTTACCATTAATAAAATACCTGCTTTCAAGTCATCTTAGTGATACTCTTAGAGTGATATTCTGTCTGGGTGCAACGAGTCTCTGCACGGGTTACCTTTTTTCTTTATAACCTCTCAATTTTCTTTTTCACCACGTCAGCAGAGCACACTCATCTGACAACTGTGTCAGAGCCACGCTCGACTTTAGTGTTGACTAACATCTCACTCAAACAAATTTAGCAACACTGTCTCTAACACTGATATAAATATCAAAAACACGATCTATTCCAATAATTTTTTGACTGCAATACTTGCTGTTACTGGCTATAGAATTATATTAAATTTAAATATATTTTACAATTTGTAAAAGTTGTCTCCCTTTAGCCACAGCTAACATCCCGCTACAAAAACCACCATGGAAATGTGTGTTAAATATTATGCAAAAGTTGCAAATTGCGACTAAAAAGGCATTCGTAAAATTGCAGACGGCAAAACATTTTAATAAACTGTGCTCATACATCAAATGACAGGTAATACACATACACACGCGCGCTCACTCGGCAGCCATGGCAACACCTAAAGGCACATGCATGCCAACACACACACACACACACACACACTTGCGCACGTAATTGGCGGCAAAACAATTAGTAAAATTTCACAGTTCAGAGTAAGCGGTGTCTATGGCTGTATTAGAGTACAAGTATGTATGTGTGTGTGTACTTAAAATATTTGTACACAAAACTGTGCATAGCAGTATGCAGCAGCAAATAAACAAAAAAAAGTCTGACGAGCTGCCTAAGTTACAACTTGAAAAGCAGGTGGCGAGCATGGGCGGAGAGGGTGGCGCTGGCAACAGTTGTCTGCTGAACAGAGTGCGACTGTGGCAATCTCTCAAGTGGCAAAAGCCAAAGCATTGCAACTGTTGACACACTTTGGCAATTGCAGCAGTTGATGTTGGGGGCGTGGCAGCAAAAACATTTTACTCGTTGCTGGACCCGTAATAAATTACCGTAATTTCAAAAACACTTAGTGCATGTGGCTGAGCGATTGCTACAACATATGTGAGAGTGTTAGCATGTCTGTGTATGAGTGTGCGGAGCATTAGCATACGTGCGCACTTTTTTTAAACAGCTGCAAAACATAGGCAAGCGATGTGTGGCAAAAGCAAAGGAATGTCGCAATTTCCGTTTGAAGCGCAGCAACTGGCAAGTTGCAAATGTCATGCATACGCACACACACACACGCACGCTCACAAGCATACACCTGACTGTCAAGCGTGGCTCGTTGATTGGCTGCATAAGCTGCTAAGATGTAGACCCACAGAATCGGAGCGAGCTGCCTTAATGGAAAAGCTATGCTGCACGTCACCAGCTGCCAGCTACCAGCTGCCACTTGTCAGCTACCTATAGATGAAAGAGATCCCTTTGTATATATGTCGCATGCGTCCTACTTATGGGAGCTATAGCAGCGCTCATATGAAATTAGTATGCATCAATAAATAAATTTTATCGAATAAATATAAAAATCAACTTAAAATGTTGAAATCAATAACAAAAGCTCTGATATAATTTTCTTCAATCATATAGTATTTTTTTAATTACACAATAATGCATTACATTGGTCCGTCTCTCATGTAAAGAATAAATAATGTTTATAAAAATAAAAAAATATGAAATATAAAATCCCATTTAAGAGAGCTGCAGTGGCAGTGCCCTTCAGCACAGTCAAGCTTTATACCAGACAGAGGCAGCTGACAACTGGGCTTAATAGCCTAATTAAGTAAATTTAGCAGCAAACAGACATTCAGATAAAATTAAAGAACACATACAAATATTCCGTATGGTCTGCCAAGGCAGAAGAGAACGACCTGCAACTGGAGCGCCGAACTTTAAGGTATGTTTCGAGTTCAATTCAGTTGCTATTTGCTGGGCCGTTTCGAGTGGACAGCAAATCAGAGTGTGACATCGAAACGTCTTCAATTTGAAATGACGAGGACAATGGGCAGTGACTGAAACATAGTTGGAGCATGGACACCAGCAGCAGTAACATCAGCAGCAGCAGCAACAGCAGTTGTATGGGCCGCGAGGCAAAGGAATAGCGAACGGATATGAACTGCAAGTGCGCTGACTGTCAATGGGAATGTCAACGGGAACGGCAACGGCAACGGCAACGGCAACGACGAGGACGAAGACCACATCATCGTCATGCCGACGTTTGTTGTTGATGAGCTTGTTTTCAAGTGTCCACACACAGCAGGAACAACAAAAACAACAACAACTGTAGGTGGGCTGCCCACTTGACGCTTTTACTAACCTTTTCAACTTGTTCAAACAAGTTTGCAACTTCATTCATTTTCTTGAAATGCTCGTCGCGTCCACTTGCCGGCATGTTGGGGACGCGGCAGTAAGTCACATCATGTTTGTACTTTTTGATGCCCCCTGTTGTATATATGCAACAGTTGCAAGCACTTGAAGCACTGCAGTTACCAGCGTGCAAAAGAGCCACCCGCAAATATCAAGCACACGCGACAGTAACAGGCTCAACCTTCATTCAATTTGTTGTCAACAATATTGGCTGCCAGCTTGAGGCTTGCCTTTTAGCTACTGCTGCAAACATAACTGAAATGATGCGGAAAATTGTATTTAGCTTTTCTGACGGAATATGTTCTTATTCAGCCGTGCTGATATGGGCATATTTATCTGGAGGAAACAAACTTTGCTCATTGTCACAAATGCTGAAAATACTTTTACGCTTTAGCATCACTCGTATACAAGGGCATTTTCATTGGGATAACTTAGTTTTTGTCTTTAAGTATTTAATAATGAGTCGCTCTTTATAGTTTCCCACACGAAATCATTTTCTTTAAATATCCCAAGAATATCCCCAAAACTGTCGTCGGCTTTGTGATGGCCCCAAACATGAAAATGAAAACAATTTGCCAGCCAAAAGCAATAAAGATGCCGCTTTCAAGGAGCTACAAACGTCTGATCATATGCTCGTGGGTGTGTGTATGTGTGTGGCCATGTCTGAATGTATGTGTGCATGTGGGTATTATAGACTCTGTGTGCACATGTGCCTCTCATTGGCGCTTTATTGTGATGGGCACAGGAATGTTTATCTCGTATCCTTTACTCCTTGCGCCTTCGGTCGCTTTTATTCTCAGCCTTATTTGTTTAGCCTGGCATTTTATTTTTACTGTTTATAAGCTGACAAAATTGTTTTGCTGCTCTTTATATTTGCAGCATCGTTGACGCTGCCGTCGTTAAATGATTTTCTGCTTACTTTATGTTAACGGCCACACTGAGGCTACGTAATAAAAGGGCCGCAGCAAATAATTGGCCCGAGCTACTAGCCCATTTCGGACCCAGCAACTTGTCGCATGCGTAGCTCATACGCCATGCCAGATACCCACTTACGAGAGATTGTTTGCGCTTTTCGGTTTTCGGTTTTTTTGTTTTGTCTTTTTTTGTTTTTTTTTTTTTTTTTGTGGCCAGCTTCAAAGCTGAATCAAATCAACTGCGCCCACACGCACATTGGAGAAAAAACATTCGGTTTTGGCTTTGCATTGATAAGCACTGGAAGCGTTTTTCAATTTCATGCACTTGACTGCGGCCGCTGGGCACTCGTCAAAAAAAACAAATCCTCCGCTCGCCACCCACCAAATCCTGCCCAATGGACATTTCCTCATCGCTGCTCACATTGCGTAAGCAAATGCGAATCTCCTACAGAATTCCGGTCCGTCCAAATTGGACGTTATGTATGTGCATTTTTCGGCTTTTGCCTCGCGCTTCGCTGGCTTTAGAAAATACCTTCAAAAATACAGAAAACAAATGAAATAAGCATTTTTTCCTTTTTTATTTTTGTAAAAACTGTGTCAACTGCTTTCGTTTGGTTATGCCTGGCAGGCAGACCTCTAGGCTGCCTCTGTCATATGATATTAGTTTTAGTTTTTCTCCCACACAGATTTCGGTAAAAAAAAAATATAAAAAAAATAAAAAAAAAAATAAATTTACTCAAAAAAAAAAAAAAAAAAAAAAAAAACAAAAAATAGAAAGCCAAGAAAAAATGGCTAACTCTGGCACGCCCAGGGCAGCTTCAACTGATGCAAACGCCTTGGAGCTGCAGCAGCTGATCTCACGTAGCTACAAATCGATGAACAAACTCGTTCACTTCTACAATGGTCAGCTTCACGAGGAGCTGAGCACGCTGATGAGTTCCATTCAGGAAGAGCAGCTCCCAGGGCGCAGCAGCAGTGAACATAGCTCGCAGCTAACTGACGCACTCGATTTAAATTGGTAAGCCGCGACTAACCTTGATGCTCCCAAGTAAATGTCTGATACCTAAAACAGAGTACCTATAGCTTAGCAGGCTTTAATAGGCTAAGCCACTACCTGATGATGCGGCCCAGTTGCAGCAGCCTCGACTTGCATGGCACCCCCGAATTAAGGCAACTTTAGGTAATACTAAATTTTTTCACAGAACTGATTTTCGGTTCATAAAAAATTCCTAAGATATGGCATAAAAGCCCATCGCAGCACATAACAGGTTCTAGCATGTTTACTGGCGCTTGTTCATTTTATAAACGAGTTTTCCATATGAGTAAATCATTTTATTATAATTTATGAGAATAATAAACTCTGTTATAAATATTTGGGCAAAAAATGTTATCGTTTATCCAATAAAGATAAATATTTAAGAATATATAAAGTTCTTAAAATATTAATATATTCTGAGCAAGCAATACAGAAGCCAAAGTCAGCAATGTAGAGGTATTAATATATGTCGAACGATAAAAACTGAAGATATTTTAAATTGTGAATAAATCATGAAGATCCAAGCCTAAATTATGTTATATTTCTCTCAACATAGATGATTAGTGTTATTTTGTGCCTGTTAGTATTTGAAGTGCAATTTGATTATCATGTCGTGGCCTTGCTGCCATATTTAATATCCCTGTAATATATGCTTAAAGTTAGTCTAATAAGCATATGAGATGACCTTTTTAGATGCGTCTAGCCATAGGACCGTCATTCATTCTATGAACTTAATTAACATGCTGGCGCTTCCAGACGTAAGGTGAGCCTACAGGGCAGACATTTTTATGGCGCATTGTTAACGCGCACTGCATGAGCCACAGAGCACACTCGCACAGACACACACATAGACAAAAGGAACAGAAGCAGCAGTAGCAGCTAGGAGCCGACTGGCAATACAATTTGCTGTGACAAATGCGGCCATAAACAAAAATGGCGACGCCGCCATTTTCTAGTGCAGCGACAAAATGGCTGCCAGCTAAAGTGCCAGGCGTTGGGCGAGAATTTCATTTGGACGACCTTTTATGGAATTTATCACACGCGACCCTCGTCTCTGACAGCGGATTTCGAGTGCAGTTGGCTCGCCAATTCGCTTTGGCCCCAGCCTTCGGTAATGAAATTTCGCTTTGGCAATTACGTGTATCCCGGGTAATTTGAGATGTCGTTGGGTTACAGCCGCTAAGCGCTGAGCATATGTTTAGGGTAGTTAGTAGTACGCTAATAGCTCGAGTGGCTGCTGCACAAATTGTGGGCTAACTAAGTGCCGGCAATTCAACTCACGAACAGGCCACAGTCTTGGGCCAACTCCCAAATCAATTTTACTAAGCGCCAGCGACAAGCGGCAAACAAAGCACCACAAATTCATGAAAGACTTTGAGAAAAGTATGAAAATACTGTGAAGAATGCTGTGTATGGAATAACGCAGCATAAATACCCTCACAAAGGACACAGTTCATGATAAGATTATTAATATTTAGATATGAATAAAGATATATTTATTCAATGGATTTAATATACTGTCAATGATTCATTTTATTTGGAAAAGACTTTGCTGATATTCCCTGCATATCAGAATTATTTTGTTTACTTTTAAATAAATATTAATTCATATTTGAATTTTTGAAACAAAAGAGCTTTAACTACGTCTCAAAACAGAGTCATATTGCTTTGTGCTAGAGTATTAAAGTACATTTTGCACAAATATTTTCATGGCTCGCAGCTCAATTTTATTAAAGTCAATAACATAAAAAAGAGAACAATATTTTTTATATGGATGGTAGCTGAGCCGAGGCCAAAGCAACTCCGCCAAATAATATAAAAATAGCTTACACATAAAAGCAAATCAACGAGAGAAAAAGCAAGAAAAAACAACTAAGAAAGACTGCAACGGCGTTACCGACTACGGAATACTCATTCACGGTCCAAACGCTAGCCGCTCCATTTTCCGATTTGCCAAGTGGTTTATACATATACAATTTTTTCCAAATTAATAGAAATTGTATGTAGACGATAAATGTGTACGCTTGGAGCTGCTTGCCAAGGCTTTTTCTGATTGGCGAAGCGTTTTGTTTACTAACTTTTGTCTAACTGTACGGATTTCAAGTAACCGCAGCTGACCTTCAACTTAAAAATTTAGGGTTTTTGGATCCAGTATCCAAAATATAGCAAAAATCAAAAATCCAAATTGTATACATTACAACAAGCCCATTATACCCTGATTTACCATTTAAAGGATTTAGGGTATAAAAACCATTGGCTAATGTCAAAGTCATAAAGATATAATAAATGACATAAATAAAAATTTATATGTTTACATAAATGACGCAAAGCATCAAAGTAGGAACGAGACATATTTGGATGTCAGTCGATAGAAATTATTTGAACAAGTTGGCATCACCAATTGCTCTTGCTCTAGGTTGAACTGTAATTTTGTTGAATTGGAGAAAGTATTTCAGTTTAATTTCAAAAAAGTAAAAATGAAAATAAAGCAGGTTAACGACGCAGAAGCCAAGAATAATGAGCCAGCCCGTGTTGCCCAGCCGCGTGGTAAGCCCGAAAACTACTGGGAGCTCTGTCAAGCGCTGGAGTCGCATGGTGATTCTGATTTTGATGATTTTGAAAGTGAGATGCAGGCCATAGCTCTAGAGCCCAGCTCTTTGCTTGATAAAAGCGAGCTGGCGCAAAAAGTGGCGGTGGCTAGTGAGGCAATTGACCGTGAGCGTCACAATCGCAAGCATGCCGAGCTGCTGCTAGGCGAGAAGGAGCTGCCGAGTGCACTGCGTACACTGGCACGAGTCTACGATTTCCAGAACTGTTGCTTGCTAGACAAGCCTCGTGAGGCGGCTGTGAAACCGTTGTGCGTGGAGAGCAAGCCACAGCCTCCGAAGCTGCGCGAGGTGCCCGTTGTGCCACCGGAGCTAGAGACGATGGTCCTGGAGCCACAGCCACAGCAACTTCTGCAGCAACCTACTGCTCCTCAACTGCCCCCACAGAACTGTCTGCCGGCCGGCAATCCAATCCGATTTCAAAGCAGACCGCCGTCAAGACATCGTCAGCAACATTACGTCCCACCGGCTCGTATGCCACCCCATCGGCAGCCGCTGTATGCGCCGCCACAACGCCAGACGACGCACATGCCAATTCCGAGCGGTTCACGACCGACACGCAAGCCTATTATAGTGGTTCCTAGCGAGTTCACAAGTTTGGTTACTCTGCACAATGTGCAGCCACTGCTGCAGGAGCAATGCTTCGTGCCGCCGGCTATAATGAGGCGCTCGGATCTACGTCTACTAGAGGAGGTCAGCATAGTTCATAATTCTCGAGGCGAACAGCAGCTGTATCGAGTTATCGACAATGTGACCAGATTGACAACGGAGGACTGGGATCAGGTTGTGGCCGTATTCGTCTTTAATCCCCAACAACAGTTCATTGGCTGGCCCAATCACGGCGACCCAGCGGCCATTTGTCGCAAGTTTTGTGCATTCCACTTGCACTACAAGGGCAAAGCCATTTATCGGGAACTGGAATCCTTAGGGCTCAACTTACTGAGTATACCGGAGAATGACCGCAGTGAGGATGGCGATATTCTGAAAGAATTTTGGCGCAAGCTGGATGAGCACATGGCCAACAAAGATCGGCCTTCGAGCACTGCCTAGTCGAATTGGAAATGGATCACACCTAACACACATTGTCCGATAGAGCATAAAGATATAAAATCAATAAATGAAATTGAATAAACAGCCCCCCTGTCGAGCAGCAAAGACAAAGGCAAGTAGACAGCAACATCCAGGCGTATATACATGAGTATTTATATACATAGGGTTTATTGGGTGGGTGCGGGCGGTTTATCTTGATGTTAACGCCGATAATAAAAAGTGTAGCAGCAGTGACGGCGCATCAGAAAAATATATCACGTAAGTATAAAAATCATATAAAAACGTTGCGAAACTGCAAAGTTGGCGAAAAAATTAAGAGCACAAACAAGTCGTTGGCAGCGAGCAAGTACAGGGGCTAAGAGGCGGCGAGGAAACGCTCTGATAAGATAAGCATGGGCGGAGTGAAATGAAACGCACGCGTGAGACAACAGCTAAATGGCACACAACGGAGCAGTTGTCTTATATACGAGAATAAGCCTGCGTGTGTGTTTATATACTTATATAAGTCACTGTGTGCGTCCCATAGCACAGTGGGCAAATAGAGTGTACCATGTATGATGTGTGCTGCTTTGCGTGTATGTGTGTATGCGTGTTGGTAATAGAGCTTAACACGTCGCATAGAAATCACTGATATAATGAAACTTTTATGTTTAAAAAGTGCGTGGCAAGTTGTAGACTGAAGCTGATGTATAGTAAGCCGATTACTGCATGGAGTGTACATGATAAATATTAAATTTATTTCACAGAAGCTAGCTAACTGTAAAACAGATTTATATTTAGCCAATTGATAGGTTTATACATAGTTATAGTTTCAACATCAAATTAAGACTTGATTTGATCGTATTAACACATCAATTATGCAAAACTGAATTAACATAAGTATACAAGAATACAATCTAATAGTACTACAGTGATTTAACCTAATTTTAAAGTACTTTTATTTAGCGTTTATTATACTTGCCCCACTGTACCAAGTACCCTATGAACAGTAGCTAGTTAGTGAGGAGCAACAGCCAGTTACTGCTGCTTGCCAATCGACTTCTTTGCTAACAGATAATTCGATGACTTACGCAACGTGTGTGAGACAAAGGCAGGTTGCGTAAAAGTTAGTGGTGCGAGTGTCTGTTGGTTGCTGTGTGTGTGTATGTGTGTATGTGAATGTGTGTAAATCGAGTTTGTCGCCAATATTCAATTTTGTAAATTGAAGCAAAGTAGTAATAAAAAGTAAAATGAAATCGAATTCGTGCCAGCTAAGATAAAAATGTAAGCACATGAGAAAGAGAGTGAAAAATACACAGTAAAAAAAACTAAAAAAAATTGCAGAACAAAATAAGATGTAAGGTTCTATTAACCCACAAGAAATTGAATAAGGCGGCGAAGACAAGGGTGCAGTTTTTGCTTTTCAAGAAAAAGATTTTTAGAACGAATTGCAATTTTACTGGCAAGGCTAATCGACATTGGCAAGCCATCGATTGACTATAAGTGTGAGATATTCATTTCAGCTTATAGCTTAATTTATGTTCCAGGCAATGTATCCTGTAGCAAAACAAGCAGAAGCAGAAGAAAGCACAGCTAAATCCTCAAATGGTGTTCACATAAATTTCGGGTGAAAATTTGCATTTTCAGCGTTTGGCCAGCAGTGAAACGAACGAATATGAAGAAAAACAAGTGCAAATGCGCTTCGCATTACAATTGGGGATTGTGGCCGAGGCTAATGCCACGTCACGCCCACTTAACGCCCACAGCGGCCAACAAATGGCACATAATTCAATGCTCGATGGCAGCTTTTTCTGTGGCCCTTTGATTTGCTCCTTTATGTTCCAGTTTAAGATACATACATATATATATATACACTTTTTCATTCTCATTTTATGGCTTGAGCAACGCCCGCTCATTGGTGGGCGTGGCACGTCGTCAGGACCATGGCTGAGTAAAGCGCGTAAATAAAATGGAACATGAAAATGCGAGAACGCATTTCCATTAAAAATTGCGACTGCAATCGGATTGCGGAGCCATTGACATATCCAGTTATGGAGTATGTCTGGCCAGAAACATCTACTATTCACATTGACATTTAAATCCATTGAGAAAGAGAGACGTTGTGAATAATAAAGTATTTATCAACAAGGAAATATTATAGCCCAATACTCCCTAGTACCTTAATATTTTCCTTTTTTTTATTTACTGACTTACTTAACATTTCTAAAAACGGTTTTTTAAAGATGACAATTACATTGCATAGTCGAAAAAAAATTGTAAGGTAAATATCTATTTTACCTAACAGGTATTTTATTAAATCTTTTAAATAATTATAAATTTATTTTACTTTAAGTAAGGGTAAATTTTATTGAATTAAAAACTTTTCCCCGTTGCCTTTAACTTTATGGCATTTCACCCATACTCCAAGAGCGAAGCTAAAATTGAATTGATATCGTTTGCTGGTATTACTTGTGACTTAACACTGATTATACACGCTTCAAGACATTTTCGCACTTACTTATACGATAACGCATACAGATACTCATGCATAGATGTATGCTTGAGTGTGCGCGTGTATGTGTGTGTGCACTTACTTACTTATGCCAAGCGAAACTTTTACTTTATACCCAAGCGAGAGCTCAGAACCGGCAACCGAGAAGCTAGAAGCACTTTTAGCTACCATAAATCCCCATGCTTCGAAAACTTTAAAAAAGTGTGGCTAAAGTTTGTAGCCCGTATCAAAAATAAAAAGAAGAAGAAAATAAAACCAAAACAACATCAAATTGTTAAGAGGAAGACAGAAACCTGTAAGGAATTCAGAGTGGAAATCTCTCTCGCTCTAAGCTGCTGTTGTTGCAATTGTAATCAAAAAATAAACTTAAAGTGCGCGACATAAATCGAACAATCAAACCAAGCAGAAAAATCATATGAAATTCAGTTCACCGAAGCAGATATGCCATAGATGAGTACAGTAAAGGAAAGTTGGGGGAACAGAAATTTGATATATGGTGGAAGTTATTTGAATATTTCACAATCAAACTTAAAGTCATTGTGAAAACTTATAAATAAAAGTAACACACACTTAACGAATCAAGATTTTTTTTTGATTCAAAGTCCAATGGGATTTATATTTGTATTTTAGCTAAGTTCAATCTGAAAGATTGATCAAATATATCCAGTTTTCCTATGAATCCCAACACATAGTTCTTTTTTGTTTTCTAGTTAAAACAAATGTTGTATGGCTGGATGTTATTCCAATACTTAAGTAGCTAAGTCAAACAGGCTTTAAGTCGTTTATAGGGTATAATGAAAGACATCAGAACATAATCAAGCGCGTGTACACAGAGGAACACACACACACACCTGCTCATATGCGATTGCAAAGCACTGCACGGAGAGCGACAATATCGACGACACTTTGATGACTATAGCAGCAACAAGGGAAGCCAGCCGAACCACACGTACGACCACAATAAGCAGTGCAGCATTTGCTGGCCACCATTTGGTGGGGCTTTGTTCTGTTTTGTTTGGCTTGTTTTGGCCAACGCCTGCCAATTGTTGGCCATTGATTGCGACTGAGCATTGAATGCATTCACATTCAGATTGACAAAAGGGTGGGGATGGGCTATGGTGCACGACTGTGGATTATGAATGGAAACTGAGCAAAAGGCACTCGACATATGGCCAGATTTTCGAATGAATGTTTACAGCGTAATACAATTATCGCTGGAAAGCTAAAAATACACTCTGCAAATGAATAAAAACTTTGTGTAAATGCAGTGCAAACAGCCAGAGCCACAGCAACAACAACAACAACTCGAGCCCTTAATTGCAGTTCGCCAATGGGTTTTACTTATAAACAAGACCGGCCTATCGTTAACGAGCTACCAAACAAACATGGATCCCATTTACTTTACAAGTGCAACTACGCTGTGAGTGCAACCTGTGGCACTCACACGGCAACCCAAACACACACATACACACACACACACACACACACATATATATATATATATATAGAGAGTGCTGCGTGTGTGTGTTCTGGTCAGCTTGGCAACTTTTCAACTTGCGCCAATCAAACAAGTTCAATAACGGTAATTAACAGTGCAACGGTCAGCGCACGGATGCTTCAAATGCAACTCGAACTCGAAAACGACGCCGTAATTTGTGAAAAGTTCAAAGCTATTAGCATGTCCCCACTGTGCCCCACTGCAAAACCCCTGTTGTGACCGTGCTTTGGTCGCTTGCCTGTCCGTTTCCGTGTTGTCGTCGCATGCAGCAACGGAAGCATTCGAGTTCTTCGTGCACCACCCGCCTAATGATGGCAATTGCCCCACCGCCTTCACCACGACCAGTTATAGGCCATTAGCACAGCGGGCAGTGGAGAGGCTAAAAGCGCGGCATTTTTCGTACTGGGCCTGTTCAGTTGGCCATTTGGCCACTTGGCACTCGGCATGTCAGTTTTGATTGAACCTGATGGACGCGCCTAATGTGGTTTAATTGTGAATGATGTGCAGAGGTCACGGCGGATGCCTCTAATGGTTATTAATGTGCACTAATAACTAAGCGCGCCAGCCAGCCAGACAGACCCATCGCACAGACAAACGGACAGGCAGGCCGACGGATAGACAAGCAAGTGCAACTAAATGACAGCAGCGTTCAGTTCATTAATGTCATGTTTAGTGCAAAAAAAAACTTAACTCAATGTTTGAGTTCAGTTTGAGTAGCTGGTGTCTAGTTCATTCAGAGTTGCTTCCAATAGAAGTTTGGCTTTATTTATTCTCAACTCAAAACTTATTTTCATTTTGTGCTTCACTTAAAATATAAATATATATATATTTTTAGACGTGTTTCACATAAGTGTTATGCATGCAGCTATTGACTATTGACGGATAGTTTTATGTATATTTGCAGAGTTTGCCTCTAATAAACCGACCTGTGCACAAATGCAGTTTGTTTGCAGTTGTTGCAATCTGTTAGCGGATCTATCAATTTGTAGCATTTTCAAGCTCATATAAGCCACACACACACACACGCAGTTACACACACACTTGAACACTCACACTTCAAACCGGCAGTAGCAACAACAGCCGCAGGAATCGAGAACACGCAACCTGACGGGCCGGATGCTTGGCAACTAACCCTGGGCGGGTCAGAAAACGGGTTGGCCAGAGAGAGGAGCATGCATCCGATTCACTTTATTCTTTCTTCGTTGAGGCGGCCACTTTGGTAACAGAACTTGAACATGAGTGCAATCAAATGTATTACATTTTGTGCAACTTAAGCGGTGACTGAAGTGCCGAAGACAGCTGAAGCAGAGCGAGACAGGGAAGGAAAGAGAGAGAGAGAGAAAAAGAGAGAGAGGGGGAATCTGTGAAAATGAGAGCGAGTCTGCTAGCTAGAGCGAGTCATGGATATATCCGACTTTGGGTGCAATGATTTCCTGGGAAACTCAAGTCAAGGCTGCGGCTGCAAAAACTAAGCAGATGAAGTGCCTGCGTCTACCTCATACCATTTCCAACCCACATTTAAACACACACAAGCACACGCATAGCAACGACGTAAAGTATGTAGCAGCATGTGGCACAAAAAATGGGCCAACGGCAAACAACTCGGATAAAGGAAATTGCTAGAAATGCATTTTGTGGCTTATGAGCCATGAAGCAACAACCCAAAATCCAAGATCTACTGAGCTGCATGCACCTTGAGCTATATGGAAAGCGGCGTATTGCCATGTCTGACAAATCAATTGAGTTTGCTCGACAAATATCCGCTCGAATGCCAGCCGACAGGCAAATGGCAGTGGCTTATTTGAATAAATAACAGACACTCGATACTCATTGTAGCTGAATCTGCCACTCGGCTAAAGCGGCAATTAAATGTGACTGCATCAACATTAACTCAGGACAAAGGATTTTTAACTATGACAAATTTGCAGTGTTTACCCAATTGGCTATAATGTCTTGATGAATGATTGAGCAATAGAAGGAAATACAATGACAAAGAGAGAAAGCGAAAGAGCGAGACAAAAAGGTGGACGAGTGTGAACGCAGATGACATGCTATGATATGGTTATCCAACAATTTAAACAGTGATCCAGTGTTGGCAACTAGTTAATCAATTGGAGGGACACTCAACTCAATTACTACACTCAAAGAAAAAATACACTAATTCTAGGAAACTTACTGTAAGTGTTAAGCTACAGAAAATTATTTATCACCATGAATTTTGTTGCTCCAGTTCAGCCAAAAGTTGTAATATTTTAACAAAATACTTTCGTTGTGAATCTCAAATTTTTATCAGTGTACTATAGATTGTCATTGTCATTGGCGTTTGTCAAACAAAGCAAAAACTTGCTAAATTCCCTGGCCAAACAAGTGAAGCATAAAAAAATTTAAGAAAGACAGAGAATAAATGACGAGGCGAGAGTGAAAGAAAGACAGAGAGAGTGAGAGAAAGAGAGAGAGAATGACTGCAATATAGAGAGAGGGTAAAAACGAAAAGGAGTAAGTAAAGAACTTTATACCTAAAAGGGATTTATTTGATGACTTGTCTAACTCGTGCCATTGACTCATACGATGACACTGCCATGCCTGAGCCCCATCCCTCTCCTTGCCCCCCTGTTGACTGTCCCGCTATGACGCAGCACTTTTGCAAATGAAGTTTTATAACTTTGCCCGTCGATTTGGAAGTCAGTGAAACGGTTGAGAGTATGAGTGAGCTGCAGGGTTGTAAAATGCGACAAAATGGAATGAAATTAAATGCATTTTGAAAAATGATAAAGTTGTTGCCGACGTTGCCGCTGACAGACATAGCATTTAAAAAAGTGTCTAGAAATGCAGCAGCACTAGACAAAAAATATTTATGTATATTGGGTATGTGTCAAAGCATTCAGTTGAGCCATATATACTTTAACTTTTTACCTCTGATTGGGAGTTGACACCAACAATTGCAATTCGGTATTTGCAAAGCACATAGAAAAGGGTTCGACTTACCTGAAAGAGAGAAAGAATTCAACAATTAGAATAGAAGTTAAGGCATATAATTACTTTATGACTCTCATATAGATACATATATACCTATATATAATTATATAAAGTTCGAATTATCTAAATATGTTTAGAACTCTCAAATAAAGTAGGTCTTCAATATTTGCATAAATATATCTTTGCATAAGTATAAAAATTTATTTTTAGCATTTTTATTGCAAAATTATATGTATAAAATAAATACTTGACATTTTTTGTGTACTTCAAAAGTGGCTAAATACGCATTGACAGGCATGCGGCTAACTATTGCTATAATTATCTTTTTTCTCACTGTTGAAAATCATGATTTTAATTAAAAACGCAATTTAATAATTTTTCCGGAAGAGCGAACGTAATGAGACAATGCGACAACGTATAAAACAAGACAGCAACAACGACAACGACAATGACAATGACAATAACAACAACCATAGCAATTAGCAAAATTCGAGCAGTTAGCAACACAGCGGCGCAGAGACGCACACACATGCACTTGCACACACGTGTTAATAAGTGTAGTGTCGTGTCATTGTTGTTGCTGTCGTAAGTTGTTGTAGTGGCTGCTGCCGCCACTTTAGCCACTGACTTGTCCAATTACTACAACAACAGCGCAGTACAAGCGGCATTCAAATGGTGCGCCGCAGGCCACACGCACACACAAACTTACACACATATACAAACAGAAACGAATATATACACACACACACACACACACACACACAAACACACACACACACACACACAAACATACAACACACAGAGATGCACGGGTCCGAGGCAGCTGCGGAAGCGCCAACAACAAAGTTTTTTCATATCCTGTGAAAATTATTATACGCTTTTCAGAAAATAGTTGCAGCCAGCGGCAAATGCTCACGCACATATAGACACATACACTTTGCTGCTACTGCTGCACTTTTGACCAGGACGAACAAGGAGCACACATGTGCAACACCACAAAATGGCAGACTGGCGACAAGGACTCGAACGAGTCGAGCTCTTCGACAGTCGAGCGTATCCTGAGCTTCCTTTTCGACTCGACTCTCCTTGGCGCTGGGAAAAAGTTTTGTCAAATTGTTTTTGCTGCAACAGCTTGTGGGCAGCGTCAGCATCAGTTTTAATCATTTGCTGCAACTGCTATACAAAAACCCTGCCCTCCAACTCCTATCCACTTGCTTCGCACTGGACGCAAGTGTTTGTCATATTTGCGTTAATAAAATAAATAACTCATAATTGAAAGCAGCCAAAGCCATAGCTGGTAATGCTAGACTGGAAAACCACTTAAAGTTTCCAAGTGGCTGCACTAGATGAAAATCTTTGGTAAAGTTTCAGTCGGGTTTTGTGATTTGTAAAATGATGTTCTATTTTTTGTTAAGAGTATAGTTATGACTATCATAAGAGTCTACAAGTTTCAAACCAGCTAACAAAAATAACAAAGAATCTCTAAGCAAATGTGGAAATACTTTGCCAGCAATATAATATTAGCTGCATCATAATATTATTTTATTATGCATTGTTTAAGTTCTCTCATTGAATTTAAAACGAAAATACTGCCCGATAAGACTTACTAAAGCTTTTTGGAAACTTCAATTCTATAAAATAGATGCTAAAAGAGTTTCGTCAATGTTTTGGCTTACGCATAACTCAAAGCTTTAGTCAGTTGATGCTTTTATTTCCTTTTATGTGCTGTGAGCGCATTTGGAGCAGCTTTAACTCTGGGTCTTATGTCGTAAAGCATCTTTTGCTAAAGCATAACTCGCGGCGACTCTAGCTCAAAGCAACAACAACAGCTACAGCAACAGCAACAGCAAAAAATGCTCGCTGATACACTTTTCGCTTTGCAACACGGAAAAAGGCAGCCAAAGTAGAAAAAAGGCAACACTTGGCCGACTGTGGGTCCTTGCTTTCATAGAATTTCGCCCAGACACGTAGTCGCCGCCTTACTCTGTAGTCTGCAGTTGAGCGCCTTTCGCCTTTCGTCTTTTGCGACTTTGCCTTGGCGCGTCTCATCGCGGCGCATATAACTCACGCTTTTCAGCGCCAAAGTGCACTCAGCGCAGAGCACCTGCCACGCCCACAGAGCGTAACCAGCATTGAGTATATGCCACGCTTAAGCCAATAATAAATTTCTGCAACAATTTTGTGCCAAAGCTGCAGTTTGTCAGCATTAGCCAAGGCAACGGCTGCTTTTGTCGCTGCATCTACTGCTTCTGCTTCAGTTGCCAGTGTTGCCACATTTGCCAATTTCTGACTCGATCGAAGTGGTTGCTGCAGCCCTTAAGAACCAAGAGCTGCCAAATTGTGCCACCAGGCATTTCAACGCACACACGCAACTGTATTTATAATTAACTAAAATTTAATGTTGACTCAATTTTGACAAGGCACGAAAGCAAATATTGAGATAAAAGACGACTCAAAGGACTTAAAGTATAGCAGCTGGGCGTAAACTTTCAACTTATATAAGAGTGGCTGATGGTTGAAGCTGGGAGGGGTTGCTGTCTGTCCGTCTCACAAAAGTTACAGTAGTCAGAACGTGGCATGTTAAGTTCTAGCAACTTTTGCAATCTTTAACAAAATGCGAAATGTAACAAATCTTTGCCAGAGCTCTCAAGAAGCAACAGAGTGAGAGAGAAAGTAAAGAGACAGAATGAAGGGATGTCGTAGTCGTATGAGAGCGAGCCTGAGTAGATAAAACCCTTTCGCATTTGCCATGGAGAACTTAATTAATGCAATCATAGTAAAATGCTTGACAAAATAAGTTTTGACAGCAACAAGAAGCAAAAGCGAAAAGCACAGGAATGAACTGTTGGTAGGGGAGATTGAGAAACAAGAGGCAGTGGCATGTGAGATTGTCAGATATGCATTACAATTAATTTGAATTTCATTTTCAAACTTTCAGGAAAAAAGGACATACATATAAAGCATTGTTTAGAAATCATCAGATTAAAAGATATTAAAATGTTTTATATATAATTCAATTTCAGAAACTCTATAACTGAGATATCTTCAGGCAAAACAGAAAGCAGTAACATATGGTATGATAAGTGATAGTACTGTAAAGCTATTGTATGGTTAGTGTGTAAAGTCTTTCAGAATTAGAGCTGCCAAATCATCGCTGGTAGCTCGTCTCGATGATTTCAACCGTTTCTACTAGCGTAGGTTCCATCGTTCCATGTTAAATAAATCACGAACCATACTGTGATTAATGAAAAATATAGAAGAACACAACAGGAGACAAATTTCCTTAAAATATTATTATAAAACTAAATATATCAGCTTTTAATTACAACTAAAATAGTGAACAATTTATTAAGAACCAAATAACTTCGATTCATAAAACTAATTAGGCACAAGAAATTCACTCATTTTAATCTTAAAACTTAAACCTTTGCTCACAAGAGATCTTCGTCGCTATTCATTGATTTTATTTTAAGAAAATCCATGTATTTATTAATTCAATTTAATTTTCTTGTATTTAAGGATTAAGAGCTGTTCTATGATAGCGTTTGTCTTTCTGCATATTCTTACCGATTCCACGCAGTTTTCTGGGACGCGCATATATTTGTTTGCCCAATGAACGACAATTGAATTCATTTTTAATGGACTGTAAGTATATCTAGCAATAAGACATAAGACATATACCACTTAAAAGAGTATCTAAAATTATACTGGAGCGATGTTTCAGCTGTCGGCCAAGTTAACCGATATTTCAACATCGAGCAAAATCCGACGATCTATCACAAAAATTATTGTCAATCGATAGTATAATCGATGGTTTTAACTGCTCTAATCAGAATGAGGATAAGTACATCGAGAGTTATTTTTAGAAAAACATTTTCAAGGCCAAACTCTACAAAGTTATATATTATTAATTTTCAAATAGATCAAACTTATTCAGAGATAAATATGAAAATTTTAAATTAATTATAAAGCCGATTTAATAGTAGTGGAAGTAGTAAAATAATAAACTATGATCAGATAGAATTTTTATTATCGGGCTTATCATGTTAATATTTAAAATCTAATCTCACAGGAATTTATTTTTAAAAAGTTAATTGCTATTGATTAAACTACTCCAGCTATTTATATATTTTAATTAAATAATTATCTTGTTTATGCAGCTTTTTCTAGATTGTAAATTAATTTTGCCATGAATTTAAATTCTCGTCTCTCCCATTGCCAGGATTTTCCATGAATTTCACTTTTATATCGTGATTTAAGTCAGTTTGCCTTAACCTTGCCAGAGAACCCACGCATGCTAATTAGCAAGTGAAAAGTAAAAACGAGTTGAAGGTTATGCAAACAGCACCCATTGCCGTGTTCTAAAACTGATTTCATTAGCATGTATACCCAACGACTGACAACGTGCCTCTCGGCAATTTCATTTGAACTTTCCTCAACCAACACGTTTTCATCGCTTGCCACGCTACCCCATTTCCACACTCATGCCCACGCAACGAAATGTGCGTTAATTTTACAAAAGCTGCTTCAAATATTATGGAATCGAGTTAGGGCATATATAGAATTATATAATATATAAATAAATATGTATTTCTATGTATGTGTCTACAAAATTGGCCCGTAGGTGAGCGTGTCAAAAGTTTTAAGGTCACACGTTGCTTAATTATCGTCAGCGTATAATTACAGAGTTTTTGTGGACTGTAGAGCATAGTGTCAAATCTAATCCTGACAACACAAATATCAGATATTAATTACTCGCACACCCACCCGCCCACACTCACACACAGACAGACAGACAGACTGGTTGTTGTTTGTCTTGACGCTGGTTAAGTACAATTTTGACATTGCCTGCCAAAGACAAATTATCATAACGACTCCTGTTTCGGCCGTCCCTATGACCTGCTGCCAGAGTCCTTGTCGTTGCTTGTACAACTGTTTGCCCTGACGAGTGTCAAATTAATTGACAGTTGCGTGGCTTTCCATTGTCCGCCCACGCGCCACTAAACGGGCAACAGCCGCAGCAAGGAACAGCTTGCCTCGCTTCCGAGCTGAGCTGACGTCCTGGCATGTAATACTCGGGCTGTACGGCAGGGCGGGGTCGCGTTTATATTGCAGTCGAAGGATTTGCGCATAAACATAAACACAGCAATGGGCACGTTTCCATATTTGTGCCTGGGTGTGGGTTGTGTATCACCAGTATGTGAAAGGACATAATATTTGCTGCATTAATTAATGCACACACACACGCACACTCGCTCACACACAGAATGGCAAACAAACAGACAGATAGATATAGAGGCGAAGGAGTGGGGCTTAGGACCTTGTCGCTTGTAAATAAGCGATTTAATGAGCTCAAATGTGTTGAATGACTTGATTTTTGTGCTTCACGGCATGTCTGCATGTCATAAGAAGCTCAAGAGGTCTATTAAAGCATAATTATAAAGGAAAAGCTTATTACAAAGTCTATAATAATAAATGTTTCTGGTCAACTAACGCGTATTTCACGGCTCTTTATGTTAATCAATCAATTTATTTGATACTGGGGGGCTTTGCAGTAAGCAGGTAACTTGTAACTAGTAGCTTACAAAAGTGAGCATTGAATTTGTTGATCAGAGTTAGTCTCGTAGACACGCTAAGCTAAATCGAATGAGATAGCTTAGCCTACATACGAGACTTATTCTAGCTTTATTTCTCCTTGAAAATAATATGTTTGTAAGAAAAACATTTCTAGCTAAGTTCCCACTGAATTCCAGATTTTGATGTTGCTTCAAAGAAGTCAAGTCAAGTGGTAAACGCAGCTCAAGCTTTGCATTTGGCAATCAACAAAATTGATTAGAGCCGAAACGGCAAATGCTGGCCTGAGGCAGAGCAGTGCGCCTGGATATTGTAAACGTCCAATGGATATGAGTGCAGCCAATTGGCAAAATGGCCGTTCCCATTGGTCACTCGCCCCCTGCATCTCCCACTTCCTTACCGGCACAGAAAAGCAAAAAAAAGCAGAAGAGGGGATGAAAACAAATGCAGCAAGCAAAATAAACTCAACCAAACCGAAACCAAAGCCAAAAACCAAAACTATGCAACTCAATAGCAAGGGAGTGGGACTGAGCGCAAGCCCTTGCTCAGTTCTGGGGCCAGGACTGAAACTATTTTTTGGTTTATTTTCTAGACAACACCCGCTGGGGCACCAGCACATCATCAATATGAAACAGGGGACATGCATAATCGGGCGGATGGCTCCCAGTGCGATGCATTTATGCGTTCGCTCGCTCCTCGTTGTAGGAAATCCCGTCCAGACAGGAATTTCAAAATTCTGGCATGCGAATGCATCGGTTGCTGATCTGTGCGGCCAGTAACGAGTGGGTATGCCGTTTGCTAAGTGGGCTGGTGTTGTACGGAGTTGGTTCACTCGGCGAGTCTATTGCCAGTTACTGGCAATTTCTGTTGTTTCGGGTAGTTATCGGCGGCTGGCAAAATACAAAATGTTAAAATGCGACGGCCTGGCAACGCTTTGCGCTGAGATAATAAAAAACAGATTAGAGTTTGTGGCAAAACGAACTTGGCGGGCTTTGAAGTGAGAAACAATCCAGACACCAGTTCCATGGACCGCCAACAGACAAAAGCTCGTGCATAGCCAATGGAATAAATTGAGAATATGCAAATGCTAGTCCTGATAAAAAAAGAATAAGCAGAAACCTATATCTAAAAATTAAAGGCATTTTTTCCAACTTATATAAGAATTTAAAAATTTATCAAGCAAGTACAACTTTTCCAACTTTTATTTCAGAATTTATACTTGATGGCGCTTCTGATGATTAACATGATTATATGACTTCTTATATTATTTGAATTTAATGTTGATTATTATTAAAATTAAAAGAATATTTTCTATCAGCACATGTTTATCAGCTCAATCACAAGATGTATCATATTATTACAATATAATCATATCATTACAATATAATTATTGTAAATATAATTTAATTCAAGTATTAGGCAAGACCCTCATATCATCTTATTTGGTCTTATTTATCTTCTTTGGCTGTCGTCCATAGCTCATTTGGTTAGTTTTTAGATTATTATAAATACAAAATAAAATAATATATCCCATCTCATCACAATTACTTTTAAAACAATGAATTAAAATTTTGAATACTTTTGGTATTATTATAAATTAAAATATTTACAATTCAAAACAGAAGGGGACTTCTGAACCGAACAGCATGACTGATCATCGCACGATCTCCAATACGAACAAAGAGGCGCTGCAGTTGGTTCCCCTTTATATAAGCAGCGAGTCTCCTGCTCTAAATCGAACTTAATTCTTCAGTTAGTTTTTACACTCAATCATAAGGTGCGAACAAGAATAGTGTTGCCGTTTCTCTATCACGCTAGGTTGTTTTTTTTAATATATATAGTGCTGCTCACACATACACTCCGTAACTACTTTTATTCTTGTCTTGCTATAGGATCATCGATTAATGTTTGATCACCCACACAAGCAGACAGATCCGAGCAGCTCAGCACCTTCTTAAAGTCTGTCACACTTCCTTTTGGTTTCTTCTGGCTGTAACATACATTGGCATACACTGATTGTAATAATAGAGAAGAGCTCGGTTAAGAAGTAACACTAATAATATCAAACCTTTTCAATGCTTTTCCTTTTTAATCTAACCTGTATAGGTCTTTTAAAAAAAAGGTATAGCCTACATTTATTTTTTGAACAGAAATTAAGAACATACGTACAGTCGTTGTGTGTGAATTTCTCAGTTTCGGGTTAGCCGCATTTAGAGGCCGAAAGCAATCTCTAAAAAAAAACTAATAAATGCACTAGTTTGCTAAATTGAAAAACTCTCATCAGCTTAATGCGGCAGCTTGCTTAAATTAAAAACTGGTTTACTTGCTTAACTAAAAGACTCGTTGCAGTTGTGGGAAATCTATAATGGAATTATTATAAGAAAGCTTTGAAATTATAAATTATTATTCGACTGATATTATGATAGCAGACCGATACTTCCAATAGCAAAATCCAAAAGTCAACCAAAAATGCGATCACATGCCGCAGAATCAATGTTTCACTTTGTTATTTATGCTTAGTTTTGACTGTTGCAATTTTGTATTTTTATTTTGTTTTTGTCTTATTTAATTTAATTACATGCCTCAATGCTTCGGTCTCTTTTATTATTTATAGTCTTAATTTGCAACAAATTTTTACTAATTTCCATTGTTTATATTTGTCAGCGTTTTCTCATATTTATTTTACTTTTTTGTTGACGTTGTTTTTGTTGCTCACTATTTATGCGTGTTTAATTGCAACTCATTAAGCATATTAATTAAATCACCACAGCTATGCATTAAAGTTTGATGGAAGGGAGCGGGAGCTTAAGGGTTGCCGATGGCTGCCAGGATAGTCCTGTATTTCAGTTCAAGCGACAAGAATATATTCACGCAAATTGCGCTGGCAAATTAACATGAAAAACTGAAAATTTATTTTTCGCAAAGCAAAAATAATTATGTATATATATATATATATATATATATATATATAGCAGTTTTTTATATTTAAATTTGCATAGGGAAAGGAAAATGTGAAAATAAAGAAAAATAAAATTTAAATAGCTGCGAAAAATATCATTTATACTGGCCATATAGTTATACATAATGGGATTTACTTTTGATCCGCGACGCTGGCAGTTCGGAATGTGGGGATTATGTGACATTTGGCCAGTTGGCATAATTTACTTAAAATATTACACCAAAAATTACAAGCTGATTAAAAAATGCATAAATATGATTAACACAAAAACTGCCAGCGTGAATAAAATACAATATACGTGCGAATTAATAAGTTGAAATAAATACAAAAAAAAAGAACCATTTAAGAGAAACAACAACTGAAATTAAATAATATAAGCGGAAAGCCAACGAACTGCAATGGAAATTAATTTGCATATCGCTGGAAAATATTTGCGAAGCAAATAATAATTTATAAATTACGCATTGCTAATTGATTTAAAAATTGCGATAATGAAAATCTTTTGCATAGGTATGGGCGAGTTTTGTTTGCATTTTCAATTGCGCAACAATAGATTGACATAGATTTGCTGATGAACTGTGCTACACTGAGAGAAAGTTTACGAGGCAACTGCATAAATATATAGATATATATATATATGATAGATAGATTCAAATTTAATTAAGTTAAGCTTTATGAAAAGCACATATTAATTTATTTTTTTGTCTATTTTTATTTATATTTTTATATTTTTATACCCTGAACGCAATGCACATGCGAAGTCAGAATAAAATAGCTTTGTTCTCTTAGTCGTGTGTGCATATAACAGGCGTGAGTAAGAGTTGTTGGTTTGATAGACAACTCGATTTTAATGAAACGACACGTGTCCTCGGGTTCACGTGTATACGTGTATGTGTGCGGGCATGCAATTAGAAAAATGTCAAAGCCAAATAAAAGCACACATCATGCCACACCTAATTCGCTATGCAAAAATCACGCCCACCAACTTGTCAGCCAAATGACATTGAAATGTTGCAACCAGTCGAGCGAAAGAGTCAGGGAAAGAGTGACATAGAGCGAGAGGGCGATAGATGGAGGCGAATTGTGAAAAATTACCTTTATTAGCGGGTTTTGCGACGGTGTCAGCAAAGCAGCGCTGCGGGTAGAGAGTCGAGCTGCCACGTGTTGCACGTGCTATGCACGAGTTGAGCTGGGGGTCTGGTCTGGCAAAGAGAAGCGGGGCAAGGACTTTAGCTTACACAACATGAGGTATGTACAACGTATACAAAAGGCAGCTTTATACAGTATGTGCAAGTGCCGCAGACTGGACAGAGAAATCCTGTTGCTGTTGTTGTTGTTATCGTTATTGCTGCTGTTGCTTTTGGTGTATAAATTTGGGATTAGTCTACACTAGGGGGCGGGGCTTTACCATTAAGCATAAAATTGAGTTGTGTCTCGCGGGTCTGGGGACACGACGCGAAGCATTTAATATGTGGGATTTGCCAGCTTATGTCACAGCTCTGACTGTTGTTGTTAGTCCCGTTCGAAGTTCAGAGAGCGGTCAGCGGCTTTTGAGGCTGCGAAGCGTTACGGACACGCGGCTAATGCCATGCACTAGCTTACTTGATTTATGCATGCGCGTGCGCTGGGTGCGTGTGTGTGAGTGTTAAGTAATGGGTAGAGCGATGTTAAGAATAAAGTGTAAAGTTGCTTTCAAAAGGAGTCATGTATATATAGATTGAAAAATAGATCATTAAATGGACTGTTTTTATTGGAAGACAAAATTAAACTTGATGGAGCGAACAATATAAAAGAAAAATTGCAAGACGAACTGCTTTCAGCTAAGTTGAATATATTTTCCTTGACTCGTGAATATAAATTTATAAGAAAATCTGACTACAAAACTATCGAAATAGTATGTGTATCTATGATAAAAAAAAACAAATCTTTATATTTTAAAATTATAAACATACATAAGTATATACAGTACTTATTTTATGCCAATAGTAAAATAATGTTATCTCACTTTAAATTGCTCTTGAAACTAAAATTAGTCAAATTTCCACGAGCTTTGACATATGCATGTTTATACTAACTCAGCCCGTGCAAGTAACTCATGTTTACTAATTGTCAAAGCTACGGTAGCTGACAGGCCATTCAATTTCGACAAGGTCAGGAGTGCTGTTCCTGCTGCCGCTTCCTACCCACACTCAAGTCAACATAACTCCTTTGACACGCGTCCAAACAAAACATAAAAATGTCTGACAATTTCATTCAATTTGCGTATGGACAGGCTGACAGACAAGAGCGCCAAACAAACGACCAAGCAACGAGCGTCTGCAGTTGTCACTGAACCCACTGGCAATAAAAATATTTAAATTTTCTACAAAAATACACCGAGAGAATGCCTCTTGGTATATACAAATATACATTATATATATATATATATATATATACATATATATATATATATATATATATATATATATATATATATATATATATATATATATATATATATATATATATATATATATATATATATATATATATATATATATATATATATATATATATATATATATATATATATATATATATATATATATATATATATATATATATATATATATATATATATATATATATATATATATATATATATATATATATATATATATATATATATATGTATATGTGTGTGGGTGTGTGTATGTGTATGTATGTGTATATTATTGTATATTATGCATTTGCTGTTGCTTTCACAGAGAAATTTATAGCTTATTTATATAACAATAAAAACTACAAGAGCGCACAGCATCAGCATCAGCAGCAGCAGCAGCACCAACAACAATCACAGAAATAACAACACGCAGACACAACATGAAAATGTCGCCTCTTCTTTTTTCTGGTTGTTGGATGATGCGAAATTCGACGATTGTAACAAAAAAACTGGTTAAGTGCGAGTATTTGACCAGTAAATACCCTGTACTCATGAAAATAAAAGATTTGTATGCCGTGAAGTTGAACCTATCATGGTAGCCTAGTTTGGTTAGGCTTATCGCATGGATCGACTTTTATTGTTACTACAGACACATGTACTTTATTGACACCGAAGTGGCGGCTGCTGCTTGTTAAACACATTTGCACCAACTTGTTAATGCCACTTTGTTCCCGTTTTTATGGCTACAGGGTATAAAAAACACACGCGTATGAAATATTATGCAAGTGCGTCTGGCTGGCAGTTTGTGAATCTCTGTGTGTGTGTTTGTGTGTGTGTGTGAGCATACAAATTAAACAAGATGCAACACTCAGCCGACTAACTGCCCGTTTCCCTGGCTTCCCCGCCTGGCTGGCAGCCTGCTCTACTGCAAATCCTTGCGGCCATTTTGTCTGCCCGTTTTACACCCACTTCCGCCCGGTCCCCGCCCATTACCTTGCCACATTCTGCCCGGCATGACGCGCCGTTGTTGCGGTCGCCGCGGCCTCACTGCCGGCCCCATTTTTGTGGGCGTAGCTGCGTTGGCTGGCGCCAGTTGCAGCCGCCATTAAAAATTGCCAACAGCTTGCAAAAAGACGCAAAAACAATACAAACAGCAACGAGGCTATATGCAACAACAGAAACATACAGCCAAAACAACATCACAAAAAAAAGGAAAGCGAAAAAAATACATTGATTTTTATAGATGAAAATTTATCGCTGCACGTTCAATGACTTTATAGGACATTCATCGCAACCCTATTTAAAAAAAAGTATTAAATTAAGTTTTGTTGAATTAAAAAATTTAATATTTTGTTTTAATTTAAAAAATAATAACAGAAAAAACTACTCCACTTCAAACTTATTAAATTTAATCTTGAAAGGCATTAAAGTCCGAGTACTTTCAGACATGTCAATCTGTCGGCTATTCATAAAACTAGTCTACTAGCCAAACATATAAGTGTGACATTGGATGCTGTTGGGGCAGCAACGATTATTCGTTAGGGCATTTAGTACATGAAACTACCATCGAAAACTAATAACTGGGAGTTTAAAGCGTTCTAGCAGTAACACTTAACCTCATGTTCACAAAAGCAACTATGCATGTCAAACTGTTGGAATAATGTGTCAGCAACTATGCTAGCTGAAAGTCAAAGTTTGTTTAAATTGCTTGATTATCGAAAAGTCCGTCGTCACTGTCATTGTCATTTCACTTTGGGGTTGCGGATTATCTTTTCCGAGGGTTTTGCCAGTCAAGTCATTTGTCTCATTTTTATTATAAATTGCAGTTGAACGAAATAAAAAAAAAAAATTTATTTTATTTATTACTAAAAATGTTTTTTCTTTTACTCTTTGCAGGTGCAATAGCAATTTGTAATAATATTAATTTATGTGATTGTGCTATCAATGATTTATGAGTGCTTAAATACAGTATACTTGATTTTTGTGTACTTAAAATAGTTTTGTTTATATATTTTTAAGGAGGCTGTTTACACCAATCCCTAGCTGCAAAAGTCTTATTGCTTTATTATTTTCAAGCTACAATTTAAAAAGTTATATTTGTGTATTATATATTTTTTTATAGACTTATATTTAAGATTCTATGATTTGATTTATAAACTTTCTCCTAAGCTTCAAGCTTACTTAACATATTTTCGCAGGGTATCCTCTAATCGAATTCCAAAAACGAGATATTGGTTGTTGGTTTTTTAAATAGATTTTTGTGCTCCATCCTTGTCACATTTATTGCTATTGCATTGTTGGCATTTTGCAAATTAAACGGATTTCCGCTAAAGGGCATTTCCGTTGCCCACTTACCGCCCCTGACTACGCCCACTGCATGAAAAGCTATTGAAAGCCGCTGCGCTTTTTGCCCGTGGCCCCAAACACGAATTTATTTTTTATGCCGTTCTTTTTATTTTTTATATATACGTATTATACAGTAGTATTGACAAATGTTTTCTATTGTTTTTTACGCTCAGCTCTTTGCACTATTTTGATTTCAGCAGCACCATAAAAGAAGAAACCAGATAGAGATACAGCGCGAGGGAATGAGCTTGCTGTCCGGTTTTTTGCAGTGCAGTTTATGACAGTTGGCCGCCCATGGCGCTGCTTTGAATGTTGTTGTCACAAAAGAAACTTTAATAGAATTTTGCTGGCTATTTGCATTGGTCGCAGCAATTGTCAATTGCTTTCATTATTTGTTTATGGTTTTTTTCTCGACATCGTTTATACCAAAAAAATTGATTACTTTATTATGTATTTCTAACTATAGAATGTGCTTGATATTTCTATTCTCTCTATTTTTTGTACGTGCCACGTTTCAATTTATTGCAGCCAGTTAATTAAATGCATTAGGCTCCAATGAACTGGAAGTGGATGCTAATTATCCAATAAGCGATTGCGCAAAAAAACAAAATTAAAAATGATAATAATAGTGGCTAAAAAGGAAACATAAATCTTGTGATTATGCTATAATCAAATTCTAAAGTACTAAAAAGCAAAAAATTAATTCAATTAAAATAAAATAATAAATATTTTAATTTAATTAGAGCAAAATAAAAAAAAAAATATTGTAAATATTGTAAAATAACCAATGAAGAGTCTCCAAATCTGTAAAATCTATTTTTAAGTGCTTACGTAATAAAGATTTTGCTTTAAACTGTATTGGGATATAAATAACCTACCCACTTGATATGGCTGTCCACGTTTTCATAGTGACCTTGTGACTGCCCTTCAGTTGCGGCCGCAAAGTTATACAACACCTGCGGACCAAGTCGCATCAGTCCCCGGCTCATTAACATATTGAATTTAAATGTCATGTCGACAGACGGAGTTCGACGTACGCCCCCAGGAGCACAAAAGAGAAACCACAAGGCAGACATCGAAACAACCCTCAAACGAGCCGCAAAGAATGCTAAACTACTTTTGTTTGGCATTTGCATTCCCGGGCGCAAAGCCCAAACGAAATTGCTGCGTAAAAATGTTGATAAAGCGACTCATTTACATATTTTTGGTTGCTGAATTGATGGCATGATTAAAAAGCCTCTTTCCTGATGTCGAAAATATTTTTGATATATTTTCGTATTTGCATTGAAAATTATAAGCAAAACAAATTAAAAAATATATCATAAATGATGACTAGTTAAATTCGGTTTTCCAAATTGATTTTTAACGAGCAATGCAATAATAAACTCAAGACAAATTTCTTAAATATTGCTAAATATTAAACTTTAGAATGGCTTGTTTTAAAAACGTTTGAGCCAAAAGTTGAACAGCCGAAAGCTTTGACTTAGCTGCAGTTAGTTAGACGATCTGCTTGAGGCAAGTCCCAGAACCAAAACGCTGTCATACACACTGCGCACTCTGCGACCTCCCCCTTTTACTATTGCCCTCTCGCGTCTAACTACTTGGTGGCAAGCAACAATTCTGATATTAAGCAAAAAAGGCTGCAGGCCACGTGCGCTTTGTGCTGGCGCAAAAATGTGGGTAAAACTCCCGCAGGACATACATACATACATACAAAGGTACACCCACACAGACTACGAGGAAGCGCAAAATGGCGCCGACAGCAGCGTTGCCAGACCCTACCAAATTGTATAAGCAACCAAGCAGCGCGCGACGCGCAATTGTTTTAAATTTGCCCTGGCGACAAGGGAGACGCTCCTGCTCCAGGTCCAAACCGCCCAACCCGCTCGCAACCAAATTAGCTAACAAGGACAAGGACAACACAACCAGCACTTTAAGAAGACTTTAATTTCTGCACGCTCAAGTTCATTAGCGGCAGCCACAAAGCATAATTGTAAATTTGCCATTGCCATTTAATTTATGAGTCTTTAAGGACAACGCCAAATACTGTTTCAATAATTTATCGATGCTTGAGGTTGGCGGTTTACTAGTGTACTTAATGCCACACCCACTCGCCCAGAGCTCTGGCATAAATCAGAGGCAGTCCTCACATAAATTCCCAGCAAAATTCAAGTGTCTTACACGTAACTATTATACATTTTTTTTTTTTTTTATGAATGCTTTCCAGCAGACAAACGTATAGAAAAGTGACACACATTCGGTCAGTACCATGCGAATAAGAGAAGCGTCTGAAAGTTGACTACACAATTTGTCACGGGGTCATTTCGCACATTACATAAGAGTGGGAAAAAGAAACAAAGGAGAAAATAAACTGTGAGTAGGACAGCGGTAAAGGGTAGCCTCCGTTCAGCGGCAAGCACTAATAGGCAGCTAAAACATAAATTTACTAAATGACTAAGCGGAGAGCGATCTGATTGACTAGAAGTTACTATTGAGCATATAAAAAATTAAATATAAAACCTATTACAAAAATTAAGCAAAATTCTTACTATAAGAAAATCAAATTATTTGGTAAGTCAAACAGAATATCTTTAGGAAAGAATAGTTAGGAAAATAAAGTAAGTAATATATGATAATGTTTGTACAAAAAAGCTGTTGAAGTCAGTTTTAAATAGTCTTATAATTTTATTATAATATTTTCCTTAATATTCATTCCGATACCTGTGTAGAAAAGATCTTTAGTCGTTGAAATTAGAAATAAGAACTGTAGGACATCAGCATTCTTGTTATCCATTTAAGTTATTGGTTAAGAAAATGCCCATGTCTACATTTGGCCCATCCAAATGCTTAATCCAATATACCTCGCTCTTTTTACTTATAGGATATATGTGGACATTTGTGGAAAATATATACATATATTTATAATAAATCATGTCCACAGCAAGCAGTAGAGCATTGAGGCAACCACTCGACCACTATGTACCAGCTGAGCCACCCAGTGGGTCAGTGCCATTTGGCTGACTGCCTGTCGACGCGACAGCGGCGCCAAAGAACTTCGTACTGTTTTGGTGACCATCTTTGACACAGTTTCAATTCACAGTTGTCTCGGCCAAATGTTTTTCTGCTTGCTAGTTGCTGGTTGCATACTTATAGCTGGCACTATTTGAATAATTGCCCGAAAATAGCATAAATCACGTTGCCTTAAAGGTACGCAATGCAGCGCTATCTAATTACTTATTGTTGTACGCACAGGATGGCGTCGATAATCAACGAAATTACGAACGTAAGTGATTAATGAAAGGATGCTTCAGTTTGAAAGGCCTGCAAGTGGAGCAGCTCAAAACGTTGTCGATGCTCAGCGTGCAGTGTTAATGATTTAATATTAATTTCAAATTTGTTCCAGTACCTGTACAAGGAACTCAGTTGGATCCAAGTGCCGAGAGCAGCTGGCGCAATTGACCACATATTCACACAGACACACACACACACACACACACCGATGCACACATACATAAGCAGACACACGAACTTAATTATGAGCACAATTAAATTGCTATTAAGTGAGTAGCTAGCAGGCAGTAACAGCCCCACCTAGAGCCCTTCCGCATTGCTCGTCAGCATAATTATGTTATTTTGGGTTTTGTATGCAGCCAAAGAGTTAAATGTCTAGAGCACTTCTCCGAGGAGTCGTACTGCGCTCTGTTTGCATTTTGTGTGGGCGGAAATTGAATTTTATGTAATTTCGTTGCATGTCATTAAGCGCAATTATGTAATAGAAGTTATCAGCATTCAAAGTGTTGAACAGTAACTACATTTTATCACTAGCTGGACTTGAAATCCAACTCTCTTGGCCTTTCCTTTACCAAGCGATAGATATTTCCTGCAAAATGCTAATTTCCCTTCTTTCATTTATGTTTTCTTTGTGTTCGTCTTATTAATTGCCAGCAGTGTGTGCAATTATTTGTGGAATCGTATGTGCTTTTTAACTTTGAGAGGATATGTCTGTACGATAATATTATACATTAACATTGAATTACTTGCTTGATTTACAAATCTCTTTTTTTTACTTTTCACTTTTATTTCAATTTGTATTTAGGCAATGTTCTAAAATAATTTGAGTTCAATTGAGCAAAACTTAACTCTAATCTATATCGTTTCTGTAGCTGACCACACGATATTTATACATAAAAAAGCTGAGATATATCACTTTCCCAAGCATACCGTAATAAAATAAAAAGTAACAGTAAGCCCTCTTAGCAGTTGTTCTACTTCTTTTACTTTGATTAATATTTCTGTGAATATTAATGTTATTTAAGGTATAAGATAGAGTACATTAACTTAAAAACCACAATACAAAAAAATAAATCAAATTTCTACTTATTTTCAAGAAAATATTTATGTATTTTTTTTTTGAGTTGATTAAGAGCGTATTGTTCAAGTAGTTCAATTTCATATTTTTATTCTCATTAATTGTTTCCGAGTCAGTGAACACCATTTTGTGCTTATCGACGGAGTATGGCAAATAAATTTCACATTTCCTGAGACATTTGTCACATTGAATGAACTCCCCAATTCCTCGTCGAACCCTTTTCACACAGTTTTTGGGGCTTATAGAAAATTGCTCCACAAATTGCTACTGCTTCCGGCGCACATTTTTCAACTTATTAATTTTCCATTAAGTCTTACAAGCAATTAAGTTTGAGGACCAGCAAAATTAAACACGGAAAACCGAAGCCATAAAGAAGCCCCAAACAATGACAACAAAAACAGTTCTAATACAATATTATCAACACGTTCCGCTTATTAACTGGGCAGTTTGAACAATTCCATAAATAAATAAAACGTCAGAGACAAATCCTTTCGGCCGCACACTAAGAAAATCTGTCACAATTGTTTGACTTATGTGCGAAAGAGAAGAAAGGCAATGAACAGCAGGTACAGAGAGAGAGAGAGAGAGAGAGAGAGAGAGAGAGTGAGATAGAAGCAGCGCTGCATGAAATAAGCAAAATATTGCTGAAAATTTCCGGAGCATCAGAGGCATTTTCAGTGTGCAAATATTTTCGGGGAATTGTGAGATGCGTAAATTTTACGCTTGCCTGAATTTTGCCAACAGTCTACTGAAGTCAAAAGCAAATGGGTTCTACAAGAAAATACGCACAATAATCATTATGTATTATGATTATCGTTCTGATGATGATCATTATCATAATCATGATGAAAATGACTTTGATTTTCGTTAGAATTTCTTCATTTGATGGCTTTGATTTAGATTTATGCATGCTGATATGCTTTAAAACGGATGCCCTAACACACACACGCACATGCACGCACACACTAACATACCAGCACAAACAAGGCTTGCCATATCCTTGGCTGTCTTTGGGGTCCTGGGCCAACATTTGCTAGCGCATAATGCTTTCAAAGCTGCTGTCAGCCAGCTGCGCCACTTGAAGCAATTTATGAAGCATTTTACTTACTTAGCTGCTGATTTACTCCACCCAATGCCAAACGAGTTGTGTGCATGTGTATTTTATGTGAGTGTTTGTATGAGTGTGTGTTTGTGTGTGTGTGTGTGAGTCTGTATATATAACAGCTGGCGTGGACCTTCGCATAGCACATGTGTCTGCGATTTTTCTATGAATATGAAATAAGTTTTTGCCTCGCATGTGCGTAAATAAACAAACAGCAGAAAGCAGCGCATGGCCCGCTATGGCTTGTGGGCGTGGCACAAGGATATTCTCTTCTTGTCGAGTCGTGTCCTGACTAGCGATCGAGTGCGTTTGTACAAACAATATGTAGCATACTTGCCAACCAGCTGCCTCCTTTCAATATTTGCCAAAGGCGTCGGCTAACTCTAAATAAACCAGCCAAAGCACTTGGATTAGTCAGTCCACATAATACCCTGTGCGCTGTAAGACTTAAAACTATATTTTAAAACTACAATTTATCGCAATGACCCAAATACCAATAACATATTTTCATTTGAACTGAAAAATTCTATACTGTAGTTATTTATATTTATTATAACGACTAAAAACATTTGGTATTTCATTCTATTTGATACGAGAACAATTCTCCATAGCCATTTATTTTGTGCAGGGTATAAGAAATGCCCAAGTAGCTACAAATTAAATACACGTTTCCTACTTTACGGCTGACGGTAAAGAAATTTAACGCAGATTTTATGCAGGTCACAAATAAAAAGAAAACGAATATAAAAGCCCCCACAAGAGTAACCCTTTCAGCTTGAACATTACTTAAACTATGGCATAAGATATGTGAGCCGAGCCCAGGGAAAGGTGAAATTGGCATTTTTTCGCGCATAAACTTAAACGGAAGCAGCCATAAGCCGGTCTGGGCACACGCCAGTGACCCAAGGTCAGTTCCCCAGAGGCTTTGGTTAAGCTGCAATTAAATTTTTATCGCTCGCACCAATCGATGGACCAGCCAACACTGACGCGACTTTTGCGTTCTCAAATTTCTGAAAAGCGTCTGAGAAACGGATATATGTATGCCCATAATTGCACAAAGCAAATGAAAGTAGCGAAGACTTCGCTTCGTTAGGGCGCCGTCTGCTGAATTGTTTTCTTCATCATCTTTATATTTCTTTTTTTTTTGTAATGATTTGCTCGTTTTTGTGCGGCATTTGCGAGTTGTCAGTTTGCCATTTTGCCTGTTTTCTTGGTTGTTTACATAAAAATATTGCCAGAGCGACAGTGAGCGGGCCAAAAGCAAAACATAATGAGGCAGACAACAGCCCACATCCAACGAGCTTGCGTCCAGACGCGAATGACGGGGCAGACTAAGCGGAGACAGAAAAACCAACTAGTCTGCGCTTTTCCAAATGCAAGTAGAAATACAAAATAAGAAGAAAAAAACTACCAGACAAAGTGGTAAATAGACGTAAAACGCGTGACTTTCACTTTGATGTCGCGTCTGCCGACGTTGACGTCGATTTGACCGTGGAGCAAAAGCCAGGAGCCAGGAGCCAGGAGCCAGGCTAAGAGGTAGCTTACACTGAAATGAAATACGGGCAACTCCGGCTGACTGACTCCCTCTGCCTTGTTTCCAGCTGATGTTTGCATAGACAGCACGTGCACTCGGCTACAAAGTTCTGCTTGTTTTTTCTCTTCATGCTATTGCCAGCTGTGGGAGCAAAATATAGCCGTGACTTGACAACAGCTGCACCGCACTCAATAGCCATTGTTTTTAGCAAAGCTTAAGGCGGACATTTCAAACCCAGCGAGAAAAGAAAGTGGCATTAAAAAAAATATATGTAGTATTAAAATGATTTCATGGGGCTTAAAATCACAATAACAACATCAATGAATGAGTTTATTGATTGATGAAATAATAATAATATTAATGGGATTTTACTTTCCATTATATTGAAGCCAATTCAGGACCAATTAAGCACCAGTCAAGCGGAAAAAAATGAACGAAAGTTGCACTCAGCTGGAGGCAACTTTGCAATACTCGTCACAGTCGATATTTCTGTTTTCCTTGACTCAAAAATTATGAATTTAGGTTGCCAAAGCAAGGCTCAGCCTGTCTGAGCACTCGCACAGAATTTATCTTACGTTTGCATAAATATTAGTTTAAAATTCTTATAACTGCTTTCAAGTAAGCATAATGACTTAACATAGAAGCCAGGAATCTATATATTTTCTGAACAAGAGTAGACATACAAAAAATAATATTCAATTTTAGATATGCTTTCTTAAATTAAATGTTATTTTTCCTTTATTTTTCCTTATTAGTGAGATGACAAGTGAGACCTGTAAGCCTCATTAGATAGTTTCAAAAAATTCTGTTAGAATTACAAAAGTTTTGTGGAACATCAATCTTTTGTGTTCAACACAAATTCATGCATAGATGTTGCAATTTTGTGAAACACAACTATTTTTTCTGTATTTTTCGTAGCCACAAACACGCAATTTAAGAGTTTGGATAGGCTCTTGCAACTGACCATAGCAAACACAAATTTCAACGCTGCCTGCAGCTAGAATGTCACAAAAGTTAACACATAACACACGCACACTGAGGCAGTCCAAGCGGGTTATAATACAACAAAAAATTTAGTATAAAAACAGAAAATTAGAAAAACATGAAAGCCAAGAAAAACTAGAGTAAAAAGTACTCAAGTTGTATGTGACACACCTTGAGGCAACTGGCGAACTGGAGCTGGCAAATGTTTGCTCGAGCGGCATTAAAAGCAACACATAAGAGCGGCGGCTTATCAGCAGGTGCCACAATGCCACTCACTCACACATACACTAAAACAAGCTCATATCTTTAAAAATATATTTTTATATATATATATGTATACCAAAACTGAATCGGACTGTCGGAATGAGCGCCTTGGGCTAGTTGCATGCAAAAGTGCTGCTGTTTTTAGTTATCAAAACTTGAAGCTGCAAATGACAAAACAAGAGTGCGGAGTGGATAAGCTGGGCAAGCTGTTAGATAATGAAGCGTAAACTTTTACTACAAATAAAGAAAACACGCCAAGAAAAATTAGCTGAGCGCCTTTTTGCCTCTGCCTTTGAGCAATTGTGTCAGCTGAGACGCCACAACTTGAGGCGAATGGAAAAATGCCGTTGCATACTTTGCGGCTGTCTGCGATAAAAGTTGGTCCAAGGCGAACGCCAAATTGTGTGTAAATACTTAAAAAGTCGTTAGTGCTAGCAAGAAATGGACGCCTATAAGCAGAAGGACAAGTTCAAATAATATAAAAACCAAAGGCAAGAGAAGGTATTCCTGGTTCTGTTGATTAAAGTTATGTATTGGAAGTGAAAGCGTGTCTGAACAAATACATGTGATAAATCCTTTACTTTCAAATAATCAATAATATATATATGTTTTGGTTTTTAACTAGCAGTGTTGGCATCTTATTCGTGACACGCAAAGAACTAAGCACGAAGTGTGCACAGCTCTAGTAGCATACGCTATGCAAGTTGCAAGTACTGCAAATATTTTTTAATGAGCAGCGTCTACTGAAGACGTCGTCTTCATCATTAAAAATATGCAGGCATCGACTTTGATGATTGATTGAGCTGCGTTACGCCTGACTGCCTCCTCTATGCATTTGGAGGGAGATTGTGGCCATTAAGTGCGCCTGAAAGCGTGCTGCAATAAATTTGCCTAATCAAACTATTTAGGCGCAGTGTCTGTCACGCTGCGGAAATCAAGCTGGCGCCGTGCCCATTAGAGCTGACGAGCGCAGGACGAGTAAAGGCGTGGGCACACGCACATGTGTTGCATGCTTTTGGGCGCTGCCCAGACGACACACATAATCCTAATTAATTGCCAGCATCAGGCTGAACGGCAGCACAAAGCTGCACTCACTTGTGCCGTAATTCGAATGCATCCACAGCATTCACATTGCTGGCATCCATTCTCGTGCTGCTCATATCCCATATCCCATTTGGCCTGCTCGACAGGTGCACGTGAGCACTTCGTGTGCACCATTTAGCCGCCGAGTGGAATGACGAGCTGACGAGGCAGAAGCAGAAGTCTGCTGCTCCTGGCTCGGGTGGCAGCCACCGTTCATTGCGTTGCATGCCACTACGCCATTATTTCCTTTTAATTTGCTTTGGCTGCAAAAGTCGTGGCGTGTTCAATGCTGCCCCCAACGACGAGCAGCGAGCACCAACGCATTTCATGCACTTGGCTGAGCTTTGAAGTTGCTTAACATGTTTGATGTTTGCTGCAGCAGCAGCCGATGGGCCATTGCTCATTTGTATTGTGTTTGTGCATGAGTGTGCGTGTGTGTGTGTGTGTGTGTGTGTGTGTGGAGCTATAAAGTTTAATGCATACAGCGAATGTGACAGCTGGCAAAGGGATCGATTAGAGTATAGCGAGGCCTTTTGAAGACATTGTGAAAGCCTAAGAGCTGACATTGCAAAGATTGTGGAATATTCTTCAAGAAAAAGCATAGTAAGCCATAAATACCAAATAATGAGTATCCTGGCTTTGTAAGTCTACAAAAAAAATTCAAAAATACCTTTAAGTTCTCGTTCTCGTTTATTTAACCTCCATCTGAACTTTAAAGAAATCTCAACTTTAAATATAACAGGGAGAGAGATGGTAAACCCTAAAGACCAAAGCAAAACACAAGAGAAAAATTGCAAAAGTTTCTCCACTCAATAGACGATAAAGGCGAGAGTTCGAAAGTTAAGGCAAAAAGAGCGATGATGAGAGAGAGAGAGAGAGAGAGAGGGATAGTGTTCGTCTTAAATATGCCGCAATAATCGAAGTTGAAGTCGAACATCAATGGCCACCAAAGACTGCCAGAGCAGTTGGCAAAGCTTAAAGGCTACAAGAAGACAGAGCAGACTTCGCCCGGGGCCAGTCGGAGCAGTTCCCAAAAAGTATGCAACACAATTTTAATTAGTTTTGAAAAGTATTTTAATTTTTGCAATTTGTGTGTGCCACACGGCGGCAGCCGGAGCCGCAGAAATCTTTGGGCTTATTGGCAAAGCAATTGTGGCAGCTTCCTCCAAAAGTCTGTTCCCTCGTCACTTTAGATCGTAGGAACAAGCCGTAATCACGTTTAATGCGGCACTTTAATGATTATTAACATTATTAGTTGTAATGAGCGTCATCAGCCCGTTTTAAAGTTCGCCAAGTGAAATTTGCCAGCTATTCAAAGAATGGATGCGTACAACAAATGCTAGCAAAACGCAAAACTCTGCAAAACAGAAAAGATGAAAAAAAAACCAAAAAAAGCCAAAAAGAAATAAAATAAAACAAAAAAAAAAACCAGCGAAAGTTGAAAAAGTTGGTAGAAATTTTTGCAATTATTTTTCTGTTTTAATGTAATAGTGGCGTTTCCAGCTTTCCCCTTTTTCGGGCTCTATTTTATTGTTTTTTTGTTCTTGCACTCATTCACCAAGTGAAATGAGTATATTAGTTTTGTTGCTGATATTGAAACAAGACACCCAAAATTTGGAATATGTACTCATGGGTATCCTCTGATAGTATTATGATTTTCCTGATACGACTACTAAGGGCATGGCTAATTGGAAAATGCTAATTCCGTTATCATGTGAAGATTAGCCGAAGATGATAAGTCCACCGCTTCTGTGGGCGCAGCAAATCGGGAAAAACCTAATCTTTTTCTACTCAAAATTTAACAGATAAGTTACTATTAACCTTCTCTATTCACTTGTCAACAATTATATATATATTCCATTCTTTTCTTTTGGAGCTGGAAACATTTTGCCCGTGAATGAGTATGCTGCAGTCGGTAGCATCCGACTGCGACGTTCCTACTTGTTTTCTTTTTTTTTTGTGTTGTAGCTTTTAAGCAAAAAGTTTGTTTAAACTATGCGGCTGGGCCCGGTTTGAACGGCTCGTAATATGTCCGTCGAGCTGTCCAACTGATGTTGTCTGTCCTTCGGTCGTGGCCAGTTGTTTAGCGGTTGCGTTGAAGCATTCTCAAAAGTATGCTTTGATTTTGAGCCCGACGTTTGACGCTTTGCTCATTGCGTGGAATTCAGTGTTCGAATTGTTTGTGCGTCGGTTCTTGCCAAGCCATTCTCGGATATGTTTTTTCATTTTTTAGACTTTGATTTTTATTTTTGGCTATTTGTTGTTTTTTTCTTTTAGTAGCTGAAAAAGTTTTCAAATTAAAGCCACTAGTTTTGGGCACAGTTTACCTCACTTCGTTTTTGGAGTTTCATGACAAAAATTTGTTCAGTCTGATGTTTCGAACGGAACTTACGAGTCTTCTAAAGAGTGAAACTTACCTAAAATGAGAAAATAAATTAAGAAAACGTTAATAATTAGTTACTCAAAGCTTTTTATATAACTGTGCTTTACTTTAACTCTGTAAATTTGGCTTACAAAATAATATTAAAGATGATAAAATATAGTTTGCGATATTAAGAACAAAAAATTTATGGAAATCTAAACAATGTATTTATATATTTTTTTTAATTCAATATTTAAGGAATACAGCAAAGATTCACGAGCTCCTTAGGCCAATGAAAATTCAACTTATTCTTAGAGCAGCTAATCAATATTTGTCAAAGTCTTGCCAGTTCGAAAGACTTGCAATTTACGGCTCGGATTCCGTAGCAGCCTTCAGTAACTATCAGAGGAGCTGTCGCGTCAAGAAGCGCACACACACGAGTTATCCTCTGCCAGGACTTAATTACACACAACTCATTTACCGCATACAAAACAAATTCTCTAGACACAAACCCCATGGCTTCCACGTGGGAACAGACAGGCTGACAGAGAGTACTCGTTGTCGTCGGCGCCGTCGCATTTGAAATAGAAAACCCAAAAATGGACGCAAACAGCGAAGGCAACACATGAAACAGAACAGAAGCTAAAGCAGTAACTACAACATAGCCTGAGGTCGGGCTAAAACCTGGTGGCAGTCACAATCACTGAAGCATGCGACTAACACAGACTTTTGTTTATATGTCATACAAATTACTCATACGTTAATAATTTAAACGGATGGCTGTTGATGATGGCCAGTCAAGGCGTCTGCAAATTTGCTTTGCCAATATAGCACACCCCACCCAACATACTGTGAAATCAATACGAAATGAAAACCAAATACGCATTGCCAGTCTCTCTGTCTGTCTGGCTGATGGCCTGTCTAAACATGAAGGCAGCACCTCAAGCTTGTTTACTTTATGTCCGATAACTTTCATTATTATGACCTGAAATTCATAACCTAAAGCAAAGATAGCAATGGAGCTATGTATATGAATTTGCGCAATGCAATGTTGATGTGTATTTGTCCACATTACAAAATTCATTAATTCATCAATGAATCAAGGCTTCAGTCATTATTTTCGATTGCTGTTATGTTTATATAGACCTTATCCAAATTATATGTACATACGTATTCTAAAGTTTTAAGCGGTTATTTGTTGTGCTGTCTTAGTAGAACTAGTCTTTTGGAATTCTTTTAAGCTTTTTGATAGATACTAAATAAGTTTTAGTTATGTTTATACTTATATGTCTACTCACATTTAAATTAAGCACTTAACTCAAGCTGTACCGTTAAATTTTTAGAATAACTGAGCCAACGGTTTGTTTAAGAATCAGAATCGTCATATTCAAACCCTTTACCCACTCTAAGGTCGAGCCACTTTATTTGCGAACATGTATCGCCTTCACTAATAAAGTAGCTCCCCTTAGAGTGGGGCAAGGGCAATAATATTTTAGATCCTGGTCTTATCTGTAAAGGTAGCTCTCCAAATTTGTTCACCCACTGATTTATCAATAATTGGTCTGGATGCTGTCTAATCTCTTCGGGCTCTAAGTTACCTTCTTGTGGTATTGTCGAACACTTCAGTTGTGGGCAACTATCAGCGAACCAATTTCGAAATTTAAACAAATAGTTTATACTATCCAAACGCGCGGAGTGCGGAATACCGAGGGCATCAAGTATTCCACCACATTTAGTAATCCTTCTTTGATTTTGTGAACCCAACAACAGCCGTTTACTCTCCAGACGGCGCATGGCGAGAGGGTAGTCCTGTTTATTCCCTTGTAAAATAGATGATTTTATATCATCGTTGAGCAAATGCCAGCGAGGAAACATATATTTATTTATCCTATTATCAACCGCTTTATCTGTGCTCTTGCCTTTAAGCTTGTAATTTTTCTTGAAGTCCACATTTTCCAAATACTGCTTAAGCTGCCTATTACTTTCAACTACTCTTTTCTGCGTATATTCTGGGTATCTTTTAGTCATTTCTGTTTTCTTTTTAGCATTACAGGCTTTCTGTAAGTCACTCACATAACATTTCGCCTTTGCATTGCAAATTTTCTTTTCTTTTTGAGTTGCTCGAGACTGCTTCGGTATACTGGTTTCAAAACAATCTAGCGATTTTTCAGCATTATTTTGATTTTTTTCTGTTGCTTCAAGCTTTTTCTGTAGCTTTTTATGGGTTGTTTTAGTCGTTTCTTCTATTTTTTCCGATTCTTCACACTTGCCTTTCGTTGCCGATGTCTGTAATTTGCTTGACAGCTCTTGCTTTTTCAGCTTAACTTCAGTATTGTTTTGTTTGGCGATTACGAGCTGGTCTTTCTGTCTTCCGATAGTATCCAAGAACTTTTTTTGAAGCATAGAACCTGCCTCCTGTAATACATTATTATTCCTTAGAAACATCTGCTGCAGGTATTTGGCACAATTATCTTCTAGATGTATGATATATTTTCTTTTCAGTATCTTACATTGATTGATAACATTATCAATCTGACTCATTTCAGATTGGATGTAGTCTACATAGGGCTTAAATCTTTGTTGCTCATCTGATCTATGAATGTCAAATTCTTTACTACACTTTTGCCGTTGAGTACGAGAATTATTATCATTTGATGCCACCAATTCTATCTTCAGATTTTTTGGCATTCGACCAATACTATTGGATTTGTGACAGCGCTGTTCCATTAATTGATGCTTTGTTAATACGGCGTTAGTACTCTTAGCCGGATCTACAAACGTTTTTGCATTTTTTGCGCTGGGATCGCAGTTGCAATGTGATTGCTTTTTCTGAGACTGCAATGCCTCATTGTATAGGATCATGTTTTCAATTTTGTCTATATTATATCGCATTTGCTCATGATTGGAGCATTTGTTCAGCAATTTTAATTGCATATCTCCGTGGTCCACAATGTCTACTGGTGCTCTGTATTGAATTTTGCTTTCTGATTTCCGTAAATTATCAAGGGCTTCAGCCAACTTTTTTCTAAGCGACTGATTGGCCCACAACTCACTTGAATTCTTTTTCACTCTGAAAAACAGCGAATCAGCGTTAGATTCAATTAGTTCCTTCTTCCACTCTTGTTTTAAAAAATCAAATGAGGGTTGATATTTGCAAGGAGATGGCATTATATGATTTTCATTTCCAATTTTGGGATGGAGAGGCCAACGATCTGACATAGAGTTTTTGTTTGGTTTGAGTATACCGTTATATAAACGCAGACCGTTGAATAAAACCGGAAAGTTTCCTTCCTTACTATATTTTTGTACTCGATCTTTTAGTAGGCCAGTACGTTTTGAACTCGTAAGTTTTGGATCACTCTGAGATTTGTTTACAGCGTCTTTTAAATGCGGTACTGATTGACAGAATTTGGGTTTAAGACCATTTAGCTGTTTTGTTCGTTTATCTGGACCTGGGCAAAAATTAGAAGAGTGCATTCGACTTTGAAGCACATTATTTGGTTGGGGATACCGTTTGGCACTGACCTCTAAAATATTTTTAAGATCCGATTCGATGTGAGGTCGCACTGCACTTTTACTACACCGATCATTATTTGATTTTATTTGATAATGCCTTGGCACCTTGGCATTACATTTGGTGCAACGTAACGCCCCCGAGAGCATATATGTACGTAGAGGACTTGATTTGGCTTCACAATTAATGCAGCGCGGATATTTAGGAATTGGATCTTTTGCTTGACCATGTTGGTCTATTATAAAATCAGTGGACTTCAGTTTGGAGCTGCGTTGAGCCAACTGTTTGGTGTTCGTTAAAGAATTTCTCATAACCTTGGATTGACCACAACTTTTATGTTGCTCAACTTTTTCTGAAAGACCTCTGTTTGAAGGTTGACATTTACTTTTTGTTACGCTCGTTAGCTGTGCTATATCGTACGATTTGATATCAGTCTCTTCAGACAACAGTTTTGTAAATAAGTCACTTTTGTCTGAAGATACTTCATCACAATCATAGAAGCGCTCAAGATGTTTTTCGCCTCCCGATTCAAAAACATCCTTTAAGCGATCCATACATTTTCCTGATTTTCGTTGATGCGTTAAGCACCTGTTGATATCGATTTTAATTTTCCTCTTCGCAAATAAATCCTTTTTACTGAAACTCTCTGCTTGTTCAGGTGCCGGTAAATTCTTGTTCAAGTCGGATTTAGTATTTTTCGCAATTGACATCGTATCGTATTTTTCTTTTACTGATGTCGCCATACTGGAGTTTCTGCTGCGTAAATAGCAATTGGAGTGGGTGTCGATAGGGTGTGAAATTAGTTTGAATTTCACCCCTTGTTCCTTCTGTGTAGTTTCCTTCTTAGTAAGGTTCTTGCTTGGAATATTTATCTGTGACGGTCGTGAACATGATGAGCCCTTGCTTCTAATATTAGAGTTAACCTCTACTGGTAACTGGCATCGCTTGCAGTCGTTAAGAATTGGTTTAAGCTGTGTATAGTTGCAAATGCGCCACATTTTGGCAACGGCCAGAAAGCAAATAAATTTTGTTCTAAATAAAAAATATCATTTATAACTAGGCCTGACAATAAATTTATTTTATTAAAGCAAGAGAAAATACTGAAAAAAATGTCAAAACCCATTTTGTAGTAGCTAAAATTTAATGTCACATTGTGCCCTCAATACCTCCTCGGCTGATTTCTTCATCGCATCAGACTCCCATTTCGATAGATGTGGACGAATAATCCCAAAGAGACCCCATTTGTTTACAATACATGGCAGCGATAAGAATATATCATCCTTGATTCCACACATTCCCTTGGCATTAGTTGACAATGACAAGACCCGGTTGCTGTTCTCGAATATGGCAGATACAACGTCGGCGACAGCATGTCCAATGGCCCAGTTTGTATAGCCCTTTAAAGAAATCACCTTGGACGCCGCATCGACAACGTCCTTATGTACTTTACACCATTGCATCGGATCTTTGTCTGTGCCAATATTTGGCACCAGTTTCTTCAGTCGCACACCACCCACGGTTACTGAGGACCACATTGGCACTGAGCTTTTTCCATTCTCTCCAAGGACGAATCCGTTTACTGAGCTAGTCGCCACGCCCAAGAGCTGCGCAATAAACAGTCGAAAGCGGGCAGTGTCTAAATGACAGCCAGTGCTAATGCATCGCTCATAAGGTAACTTGGTTATTTTATGGGCCACCCAGGCCATGACATCCGATGGACTTGAAACTATAATAAATACTGCCTTGGGACTTTGTTTAACTAGGTTTGGCATTACACACTTGATAATATCCGCCGTATTTTGGGCCACTTGTAAACGATTCTCATTAGCTTTCGGACGTACTCCACTCGTGACTACAACAACTCTCGAGTCCCGTGTCGATTCAATATCACCGCATTTTGCAACACTACAATTATTTAGAAATAATGAGCCGTGAATCAGGTCTGAACACTCGCCAGTACACAATTTCTTATTTATATCAAATAGAGCTATGTCGTTGGTAATTCCCTTCGACAGCAGGGCTATGGCGCACCCCATGCCAACGGCGCCAGAACCGATTATAGAGACCTTGTTTCCAGGTTGTACGTCTTGTTTTTTTAAACGTCTATACAAGCAGGTGCGAAAAGCATTCAAAAGTTTATCGTCATTACAACTTGACGAACCAGATCGCGTAATATATATCTGAATGGCACATAGAGGCAATCGCCTTAAACTAGTCGCAACGCTGCATGTCGATAAATTAGTACAAATTCCGGATGAACAGTGTTTTATCATCATGCAGAATGCCTAAACGAAAAATGTTGATTTAAATTTTGAAGTGAGTTAAATAAAACAACAATAATTTTGTGGCATTTGAAATGTTGTGGTTAAACGAAAATTCCAGGAAGGGTTACTGCCTATTAAAACTTGTATCTTTTTGCTGTGTGAATAATTTAAAATATTGGTGTCGTCGTATTCATTATCCCTTAAAGCTGTTGAGGAATTTCATTTATTAAATGACCATTTTTACAAACAAGTCGTTCCTAATTGGTTTCTTTCAGAGAGCTAACATTGATTTCAAAATGTTGCTTAAAATTTCGATTACACTTTATTTGTGAAACACGTCAATTTCATTCTACAAATATTTGGCAATGAAATGAAAAAATTTTCAACTGTAAATGGGCCTATAGTCAATAAAACATCATAGAACAACTATGAAGTGGTGCTGTTGATGCTGGTGCTGCCCGTTGACGATTAAATGATGGTTCTATTCCTAGCGCTATCAGTTTTCCTCTTTTTTGACAAACGTACTTTTTGACTGCGAAAAAGCGCAATCGGATATTTTTGTTTTTATATGCAACAATCGAATATATATATATTACTGATCGACTTGTTATTTAGTTATTTTTATACAATTATTATTTAATTATAATCATATCATTACAATTCTTTTTTTACTTCGCTCATTTCCCCTTTTCCAACATAATAATAAATAGAATGCGGATTTTATTAATTTTTAATCTGGAGCTTTAGAGTTTAATACTATTCTGTAGCTTAAGCATTACTTTCGCAGACATCTCGAATTTTTTTTTTTCCCAATCTGAAAGTTGAGGATGTAATACTCCATAAATACCCCACTGGTTAACAATACAGGGCAGCGAGAGAAAAATTTCGTCTTTAACTCCACACATGCCCTTCGCATTTGTTGACAATGACAAGATGCGATTACTATTTTCAAAGATGGCAGACACAACGTCGGAAACAGTGAGGCCAACCGCCCAATTTGTATAGCCCTTACCAGCGATTACTTTATAGGCCGCATTAACTACATCTTTGTGTACATTCGACCATACCATCGGATCATTCTCAGTACCAATACTCGGCAGCAAGTCCTTTAGTAGGGTTCCACCCACACTGACGGAGGACCATATTGGTACCGAAGTGTCTCCGTGCTCCCCTAACACCATTCCTTGCACCGAACTTGTTGACACTCGCAATTGCTTTGCTATAAGCATACGAAACCGCGCTGTATCCAAGTGACAGCCAGTGCTGAAGCAGCGCTCATAGGGTAGGCTTGTAACCTTGCGGGCTACCCAAGTCATCACATCTACTGGATTGGACACAATGATAAAGACAGCTTTTGGGCTCTGCTTAAGTAATTCAGGAGCAATTTCTTTTATAATTTCTGCAGATCTGTGGACTAAGTTCTGGCGTGACTCGTTTGGCTTACTTCGCACTCCAGCCGTGATTACTATTACGCGCGAGCTTTTCGTGCACTCGATGGTGGTCTGGTTATCAATTTTGCAATTGTTAAGGAAAAGTGATCCTTGAAGGAGGTCTTGGCGCTCTGCAGAACAAAAATCCTTCCTCAAATCGTAGATAGCTATATTATTCGTGATTCCTTTGCTCAGTAGGGAAATAGCGCACGCGGTGCCAACTGCGCCGGCCCCGACAATGGATACCTTGTTTCCACATTGTACGTCTTGTTCGTTAAAACGCTTATACAAGCAATCACGAAAAGAACTCAAAAGTTGATCGTCTTTGCAGCTCGATGAGCCGGCAAAGGAAGTAGAATGTCTGGCAAGATTTAAATCGCCATGGAAAGGCTGTATATAATTCACAATCTCGAATTTGAAACCATTTTTATAAACGCCATGAGATAAGAGTTTTATCATCATACCGAACGCACAAATATAATGATATTTTAAAAGGATAAATACAATGACTAAATTTTTTAAAATCTAAACATTTCTATTTTATATGCTGCTAAATAAACTGAAGGTGAAAGTTATTGATTAATTTTGAAAATCAAATTTATACACCTAACTAATAAAAATGTTCTCTCAAAGAGTTGACAGATATTGCAAAATGTTGTTTATGATTTCAATACATATTTATTTAATGAAATTTGAATACATGTAGTCAAAAGGATTGAAAATTTATTGTCCAGAATTTAGTCAACGAAAAAAATGTCCATTTATCTATGACTCGTTATTTTAAATACAATCAGCATGCATTTTACAGAAATTTTATAAGTTGTCGGAGTTTGATAAAGAACGACTTACTTCAAGCGAACTCCTCGCTAGTTTCTTAATTGATTGAACGGATTGTTTACAACGGATGTGTTTACGCTGGGTGCATCTTATAAATTTTAGTGGATGATTTTGAAAGACGGCCAAACTACCAAGAAAAAATCTTGTCTATTAGCTTTACCTTTATTTCGTTTTCGCTCTTCTAAAACAGTAAAAACAACGCGAATCGCAAAGGAAACTCTGAATCCGGCAAAAAGCTCTGCCAACACTAATTAAAAGAAATTTATTAAGAATATTTAAAGCTTTACTAAAATCTGGTGCTCAGAGCTTAATATTATTCTGAGTGTTGAATAACTTTTTTGCTGACATCTTGAACTTCTCTTTCTCCCAATCTGAAAGTTGAGGATGTAATACTCCATAAATACCCCACTGGTTAACAATACAAGGCAGCGAGAGAAAAATTTCGTCTTTAACTCCACACATGCCCTTCGCATTTGTTGACAATGACAAGATACGATTACTGTTTTCAAAGATCGCAGACACAACGTCGGAAACGGTAAGGGCGATCGCCCAATTTGTATAGCCCTTACCAGCGATTACTTTATAAGCCGCATTTACCACGCTCTTGTGTATATTCGAAAATACCATCGGATCTTTATCAGTACCAATGGGTGGCAGCAAATCTTTTAGTAGGGTTCCACCCACACTGACGGAGGACCATATTGGGACCGATGTGTCTCCGTGCTCCCCTAACACCATTCCTTGCACCGAGCTCGTCGATACCCCCACCAGCTGGGCTATAAACATGCGAAACCGCGCTGTATCCAAGTGACAGCCAGTGCTGAAGCAGCGCTCATAGGGTAGGTTAGTAACCTTGCGGGCTACCCAAGTCATCACATCTACTGGATTGGACACAATGATAAAGACAGCTTTTGGACTCTGCTTAAGTAATTCGGGAGCAATTTTTTTGATAATTTCTGCCGATTTGTGTAGCTGTGCCAGGTCTGTTTCGTTTGGTTTACTGCTCGGTCGATCCGCGATCACTATCACGCGCGAATTTTTGGTGCACTCGATGGTCGTGCTATTGTCAATATGGCAATTATTAAGGAAAAGAGATCCGTGTCTGAGCTCCTGGTGCTCCGCAGGAGATAAGTCGAACTTCATATCATAGATGGCTATATTATTGGTGACGCGTTTGGAAAGCAGGGCAAAGGCGCATCCCATACCCACTTCTCCAGCACCAACAATAGATACCTTATTACCAGCCTGAAAGTCTTGTTTACAATTTGTTTTGTAAAGCGTGGATCGAAATAAAATATGTTTAGTTTTCTGATCCTCCTTTTCGCTTATGGCCTGTGTTTTAGTCTGGCATTTTTTTATTTGTTCGTCTCCTTGTTTCGACTTTTCCGCTGACTCTTGCATATTTTTCATCACGCATTTTTTCCTAATGGCGTCTTCTTCTTGCATTTTTCTAAGATCTTCGCACTTTTCCTTTAAAGCTTCTAATGCGAATTTTTTATTCTGAGCGTCTAATCTTTTCCTTTCCTCCTCTTTCTTTTTTCTTTCTGCCACTTCTTTCTTGCTCTTTTCAGTCGCGTCACGAGTTTTTCTTATTGCGCACTTTTTCTTAATTGCGTATTCTTCTCGTTTTTTTCTAAGAGCTTCGCAATTTTCCTTAAGAGATTCTTCGTTTCTTTTTTTTTTCTCTGCCTCTTTGTGTTTCTTTTCCTCCTCGCACTTTTTTCTTTGAGCTTCTTCTTTATCCTTCTTTTCAGCAGCATCTTTCATTTTTTTCATTGTGCACTTTGCCCTAATAGCGTTTTCTTCTTGTTTTTTCTTAAGAGCCTCACACTTTTCCTTAAAAGATTCTTCCTTTCTTTTCCTTTCCTCTGCCTCTTTGTGTTTCTTCTCCTCCTCACACTTTTTTCTCTGAGCTTCTTCCTCCTTCTTTTCAGTTGCCTCTCGCAATTTTTTCATTGCGCACTTTTCTCTAATAGCGTCTTCTTCTTGCTTTTTCCTAAGATCTTCGCACTGTTCCTCAAGATCTTTTAAGGATCTTTTCTTCTGAGTGACTTCGCGGTTCTTTTCGTCGCATTTTTCTTGTATTTTTTTCAGTGCGCATTGCAATTTTAAAGCGTCTTGTTCTAATTTTTTTTTAAGAGCTTTGCAACTTTCTTTTAAATCATTTTCTTCGCATTTCTTTTTCTGAGCGTCCTCGAGATTCTTTTCGTTTTCGGTTTTTTTTTTCTCCTCTTCACGACTCTGCTTTTCAGCCGCTTCTCGCTTTTCGTTCATCGCGCACTTTTTCTTCATATCGTTTTCTTGTAATTTTTTTTTTAGAGCTTCACACTTTTCCTTTAAAGCAGCTTTCTCACACATTTTCTTGCTCTTCTGATCTGCCATTTTTTTCTTTAGAATCTCCACTCGTTTCATTTTGTTTTCAATTTCGCACTTTTTCTTAAGGGCCTCTTCTTTTTGCTTATTTTTCACGTCCGCATCACACATTTTTCTTTGAGCCTCCTCCCCTTGCTTCCTTTCAGCCACATCACGCAACTGTTTTTCTACTTTTTTTATAAGCGCCTCACATTTTTTATGAAGCGTTTCTGCTTCGCATTTTTTCTTTTGATCATTTTCTTGCATCTTTTTGTCCTCTTCGTATTTTCTTTTTAGAGACTCTTCCTTCTTTTTCTGCGACTCTTTCAGCCTTTCCAATTTTTCACACTCTTTCTTCTGGGCATCTTCTTTTTGCTTTTGCTTTTGAGCAATTGCTCTCATTTTCTGCAATGCACATTTTTTTCTGATAGCGTTTTCTTTTAGTCTTTTTTTAAGATCTTCGCACTTCTCTTTTAAAACTATCTCTTCGCACTTTTTCTTTTGAGCTTCCTCTTCCTGTCTCTTCTTTTCCTCTTCGCACTGTTTTTGTTCGTGCTCCTCTTTCGCCTTTTCACATTTCTTCTTAAGAGCCTCCTCTTGAGCCTCTTTTTTAGCATCCTCCTTTTTGCACTCCCTGTTCGGCGCCCCCTCTTCAGAGTTTTCCTTTTTGTCTTCATTTTCGTTCTTTTTCTTCAGAGCCTCCTCCTCGTATAGTTTTTCACAAGCTTCGTCCAAGCACTTTTTCCTAAGCATTTCTATTTCGCCCTTGATAAATGCATCTTGTTCGCATTTTGCGTTAGTCACATCCTGCTCTAACTCCCTATTTTGGTAGATCGCTTCAAAAATATTCGGTTCAGCCTTCTTTTTCATAGATTGTTTATTCTCTTTAAATTGTTTACCTTTAGTTTTATTTTTCGAACTCGTTGTTTTAAGTGCTGCGCACATTTCCGCCAGTACTTTCCTTCTACATTGCTCTTTAATATGAGCCGACAAATATTTATGAGAACGAGCTAGTTGGATCTTCTCAGATTTGCTAAATGTTTTTCGACACTTGCAGATATCTGACCATTTATTTCGAATACATTTCTCTACTTTTACTAAATATTGATTTTGCGGATCTTTTGAGGCGTCAAAATTTTTGTCGTTTCTGGACAAACAAGTGCAAATAGCTTGAATTGGATCGTTGTCATCATTTTTCGATTTGTGTTTGTCAACTTTATTGTCAGTTTGCTCCTTATTGTCTTCGCTTGTTTTATGATTTTTTGACTTGTTTTCAGATGTGTAATTCTGGATTAATTTATCTCTCTGTTTATTACTCTCCTTACACCTTTCATCTGCTTTGGGATCTACACCTATTCTTTTTCTACATTTTTTTTTTAATTTCCGTCTAGAGTTTACTTCTTTGTTTTTATGCCCAGTATTTTTGGAATTCGTTTTCCTCTTATCGCACTGTTTTAATAGTTTTTTGATCTTCGCCGTTTTAATCATTACTGCACATTTTTCTTCAAGCTCTTTATCACTGAGAAGCTTCTTTTGTGCTAGTTTTTTGCAGGCTTTTCTCATACCTCGCGTTAAACAGCCCATCATGCCTTCCAATACTTTTTTATCCTTCTTATCCATGCACTCCATTTCCTCAACCACCCTTCTTTTTTGATCTATCATACATTTTTCTTCATATTTCTTAAGTTGTTGCTCTTCTTTCAGCTTTCTGCAGGCCGCTTCTTGTTTTTCCTTTTCCTTTTCCTTTTTATCCAATATTTTTTTATACAAGTCACAAGGATTTTGTTGATTATCATCAGAACCCGAACCAGAATCCGATCTTTTACTATAGGACACACATTGTGTGTATTTTATCGAAAGTTTCGTGGAATGCATACAATCTAAATAGCCCGTAAGAATAAAAATGCTTCTTATTATTGACTTACGCATACAAACGGAAGTAAGTCTATTAAAAGACATGCTGATTAGATGATTTAAATACTAATACCGCAAATGAAACAAATATATACAATTTTGTAATTCCTAAGAAACTGCTATAGCTAAAATTTTGACATCATTTGGTCCAAAATGTACTGTTTTGTAAACTTGACCCTGTTGATCTGAGTTGTTTTTCAAATGTTTGACTATACAATTTTGAAAAGGAGTACTAGATATTCTGACCAATAGGCTTGATTAAATTTGATTTACAATCGTAGCAAATTCAATAAATGAAAATTTCATTGAAATCGCGTGCTATAGAAATAAAAGCTGAATTAAATAAATAAAGCAAAATACAGTAAAGTACGTAAAATTTTGAATAAATTTATATCGCTTCTGCATTCATAGTTAATTTCACTGATTTGGCTTAACCAAATCAGCTCTGATCTGCAATTTTCATAACAAATTTAGAAGTGCAATACATATTAATTGTTTTATTGATAAATATAAAGGTACTCCATGGGCAAAAGCATTCCAAACTCATAATTTAGCAAACTGTACTACTAATCATCGAAAGAATCATTTTTTTTATTCTTCAGAGCTTCTTCCACTTGTTTTTTTTTACGCGTCTCCTCTGCACATTTGAACTGTAGTTCTTTAAATTTAATTTCAAGAGCATCCATTTCGACATCTTCTTCAGAAGCCGCCTCATTTACATTTGGAGTCTGGTCTTTCTTTTTTTTATCTGTTGTTTCCTTCTTTTTCTTGGCAGCCTGCTTTTCGGAACATTTTTTAGCATCATTTCCTTTTTCATTTCGTTTCCGTTTTGGCTTTTCTTTTTCTCTGCGAGCGTCTTCTCGGCACAGTGCTTTTAGAACTTCCGCCTCTTTCTTTTTCTTGAGAATCTTTTCTTCACATATTTTCTTAAGAGCTCTTAGCCTTTTCCGTAGAGCTGCCTCATTACAATTTTTTTTAAAAATCTCCTCGTCTTTCCTTCTCCTGCGACATTCTCTTTCTTTCTTTTTCAGTAGAGCTTCTTGTTCTCTCTTTTTTTTAAGAGCTTCTTCTTTTTTCTTTTTTTGAAGAGTCTCTTGCTCTTGTTCTTTTTTAAGTTCGGCTTCTTTTTTCATTTTTGCTAGAGCGGCTTCATATTCCTTTTTCTTTTTAGCCCCCTCTATGCATTTTTTCCTAAGCGCCTCTTCTTCATTCTTAATAGCCTCATCTCCTTTCTCTACAGGCTCTTCCTTTTTATTCTGCACCTTTAAATCACTCTTGCATTGTTCAGCCTTCTGTTTTCCTCCTATCTCTGAATTGTCAGGCTTAATTTTTTTCTGTGTCTTTCGATCTTCAAATGTTTTGTTTTTCTTAGTAGTCTCTTGTTTATTTTTCGGTTGACTATTCCCTTTACCCTGCTTTTCAGAGGCCTTTTTCTCTTTCTGTTGCGTTTTAACCTTACTTTTAGCCTCTTTGTGCTGACACTTCTGAGTTTTACTTCCGGAAGAATTTTCAATTTTTGTTTTAAATTTTTTTTCACATTTTTTACTTGCTTTACACATCTCTTTCAACACTTTCATTTTACACATTTTCTTAATTTGCGATGCCACGCACTTGTGAGCAAGTATGAGCTTTTTCTGTTCACTTTTTAATAGTTTTTTTCGAGTCTGGCATATATCGGTCCACTCTTTTCTAATAGACTTCTTTAGTTCTAATAGGTACTGATCTCTTGGGCTATCTGGTTTTCCTGAAGGTTCTGGGTTATTTTTACACAATTTCAAATACAGACATATGTTTTCTATTGGATCGTTCTTTTCACATTTGTTTTCAGATTCGTTTTTGTTCGCCGATTTCTCCGACTTTTTTTTAGCAGATTCATTATCGTCGCCTGATTTATTACACTTTTGTTTCGCGCCTTCTTCCTTTTCGCAGTGTATTAATAACTTTCTAATCTTATCTTTTTTAGCCATAAGGGCACACTGTTTATCAAGGTACTTCTCATATTTAAGCTGCTGTAAAGATTTCTTCTTACAGTCTTTTGTCATGCCCTTTTCAAGACATGGCAACATACTTTTCAATACTTTCTGTTCGCTCTTCGCCATTGACTCTATATTCTTAGCAAAAGCTTTCTTTCGTTCCGCCAAACATAATTTCTCGAGTAGTTTGAGCTTATCTGCATCTCTCTGTTTTTCCTCGCAGTCTTCTTTACTACCTTTCTTAACAATTGCTTGGGACTCTCTCTGATTATTTTCAGCTTCCTTACTACAAGAATCAGAGCCGGAATCACTTTTTTTGCTGTACGAAATCCTTTGAAAGTTGTTTACTGAGTCTCGCGGCAGATACTTTTGGTCCACAGACCCAGTTATAAGCGAAATACTTCTGTACATGGCCTTACGCAAAAAAACGCAATAATGACGACAAAATAACATGTTGAATTTATTAAAAATAATTTTGTTGCTCAAAATTTTACATTTATATTATATATTGTAAATTTTATCCTGCTACAATTGTGGTTTTAGCAAAAATTTTGACATTATTTAAAATCGAAACTAGCCTATATGAGATGATTTTTCATTTTAGACTGATGTTCTATGGAAATTAAAAACATTGTCGTTTGAAGTGGAGTTTTGATCAGCAAGCTTTGCAACCGAAACAGGTTTGCATTCAGTTGGCGTTTTTTGTTGTGTCATTTAAACAAAATAAAACAAAAACAAACCAGTTTTTAAATAATCTCTTTTAGATCGATAAAATGTACAGCAGCTTACTGCATTATTAGTGGTGAAGCCTAACTTACATCCAAAAACATTTTATTTTCAAGGAACTATCGAACAAACCGCACAGTATCTACACACATATTTGAACAGCACATATGCGAATCTATGAAAGTTGGCTTTGCGTCAAAACCAGTTTAAGCTTAAAAAATAATCTAAATAAAATTTTTTTGATTCATTTCTCTAGAACTAATCCATTTTTTCCGAAAACATGCACACAAATGTATTGGAAACCTATTGGAATTAAAATTATATCTAATGCTTTGTGGCATAAAGGTAATAATAAAACCTACATATGGTCCATACTTTAGAGACCACTCTGGAACTTTAATTTTGGTTGTTTCCTTGAACCCCTGAATATAAAGGTTTTGTTAAAAAGTATGTAACAGGCAGAAGACGTGGCAGACCCCAAAAATATATATATTCTTGATTAGGGCGACGAACTGAATTCCAAAAAATGTTCAGACACCTTGAGGAATAGAATACAGTTGCCTATTCATAATTGGTTGTAAGCCATTTGATTCGTATACCCCATTCACTATACTTAAACTCGCGGTAAAATTTATAAATAATTAATAATTTATATTTTATTTTTAGTCCGTTACACTTTAATTTATATCTCAATCAAAATTTACCGTTTATCTGTGGGCGCTTTTTCCCTCAATCTGAACCATTCTTAAACTTTCAAAGATCGTCCTCGAAAATCTTTTGCAAAACCTACATCATTTCCAAATACAATACTTCAGATCATCTTATCATTCTTAAGTAGCCTCATCTTTGTTTTCTTTAGCCGCTTGTTCAATAGCGGTCTCTGCTTGTGTTTTTTGGCCCTTTTCGTTCATGATTGAAATAATGTCTTCCTCTACTTGAATCTTCAGCTTTCTGTTTCAGGAGTCTTCCTGCAGCCTTACTTCTTTTTGCTGCCGCCACACTTTTTCTTTTGAGCAGCCTTTGCACACTTTTTCTTCAGAGCATCTTTCTTTTCTTTCTTAGCTAGTGCTGCACATTTCTTCTTTAGAGCATCTTTCTTTCCCTTTTTCCCCTTCTTTCCCTTCTTAGCTAATTTTGCACACTTTTTCTTCTCAGCAGCTGCTTTCTCCTTTTTGGCTAACTTTGCACACTTTTTCTTTTCAGCAGCTGCTTTCTCTTTTTTGGCTAATTCTGCACATTTTTTCTTTTCCGCAGCCGCTTTCTCTTTTTTGGCAGCTTCTGCACACTTCTTCTTAAGCGCTGCCTCTGCACACTTTTTTTTCAAATCCTTATCTTTATCTTTGCCGCATTTCTTAGCAAACGATACCCGTTGGATACTGTTAAATGTGGCCCGTGGTAGAAACTTATATCCCAAAGAGCCAGTCAGTGTAGAAACCGTTCTGAATATAGCTTGGCGCGGTAGAGCGCATACAAAACGGCCAAAAAAACTCATGCTGAATTGACTGATTTAAATTAAAGTAAAAAAAAAAATCTAAAATATCTAAAATGTAAACTTAATTTTGACTACAATTTGGAAATTTTAAAAATCCAAATTGAACCGTACCAAACGAGTGTATGAGCTAGACTGAACACATTAAAAATCTATATCAGTACCTACGAATCTGAGAAGAGCTCAGTACACTTTGCATTTGTTGTTATTGATTCAAATACCTTGAACCCCTTGAAAGTGGGAAATCAGGGTATTATGGTTTTATGAAAAGGTATGTAACAGGACCCAGGTATATATTTATAATCTTAATAAGAACGACAAGCTGAGTTGATACAGCCATGTCCGTCTGTCCGTCCGTCCGTCCGATAGCTCATCCCATTTCTTTAATATTTTTAAAATAAAAATCATTTAAATTCATCTTTAAAGTTTGGTTTGTATATCATAAGAGTTAGAGATTTAAAATTTACTGAGTAAGCCTGCGTAATAAATGCAGATATTGTGTAATTTTCGGATTTTGGACACCTTTCCTTCTCGACAAATGTTACATATGTAAATTTATTTCATATACTAGAGATTTGCGCTTTAGGAAGTACACACATATTATGTCATTATCACACTCTGAACGTTTGATAATGAAAATTCATCTACAAGAACAAGTAAGAATGCTCCAGTTGAGACTGGTCTACTAAGAGACACCCTGAACCCTGCGAAGAGCCGATTTTATGATCATTTTAAGAACTTTTTTTTTGATTTTTTGTAGATGGACTATCGCAATCAAGCTTTCAGAATATGATAATGACATTCATATGTATATGTAAGTCACAAGTCTCTATTTGAAATACTTTTTTTTTGCGAATTCGTGGGGAGGGGGGGGGGGGGGGGGGGGGGAATCTTTTATTACACGGACATACACCGTAAATCTAAATACTCTAGCTTTAACGGTATATGCGTTGCGCTTAAAATATGAAATCAAAACATCGATTTTTATCGATAATAAGAAAATGGGAAAGGTTGTCGAAAAAAAAATGATAAATTTGTATTGCGTATGGTATGCACAAGTATACATTTAAAATCCACTCAGCTTGTCGAGCTGATCAAGAATATATACATAGTTCTTTCAAGTCTTCTATCTCATCTTGTCTCTTTATTCATGCGGAGCGTGCCTTACGTTTTCTCGGCGACCATCTCATTCTTTTACTTTCAATTCTAAAATTCTTTGAAAAAGCAATTGCATATATTAAATATATTATACATATTATATATTATATTCGCACAATATATTTACTGTATTGGCACGCGACTCTCTGACATTCATTCATTAGCGATCGTACATTACATGTTAGAACATAACGATAAAAATTACTTTATTTAATAACGATGCGACATATACTTTATGGGGTCTGCCACGCAATGGGTTCAGGGCTTAAAAATTATTCAATAAAAAGTTTCCAGAGTAAGGCCCATACTGCCGAAGCGCAGTCGCCGCGTAAGCTGTACAGCTCGCAGAGTGCGTGGTTATGTGTGCGTGTCTGTGCGTGTGCATGCGTTGGCAAATCGGATAATGCATTTTCCTGTTATTTGAAATACCTCCAATTGGTAGAGAAGGTCAACAGTAATTTAGTCGTTTAGCTTTGTGCATCCACTATCATCTCTCTAAAGCTGTAGATGATAGTTTTTCCCGATTTGCCGCGCCCCTAATGGGCGTATCAGGAAAAACTTGACAATGTATAATTCGAGGCTATTGTATTTGTACTGATATATTGTTTTCGCTCAGTTTTACAGAGATCGTTAGTTGTTTTCACGTCATTTATCGTGTTATTTTAAAAATCAAAAAATAAAAACACATTCAAACTTTTGAAAAAATGTATAGTATATTTTTTTACTTCATTATACTTAAATTAATTTTATCTTTTCTTCTCCATACTGATCTGTTTTTTTTTTTGGTTTACGAATATGCTGGAGGAAAATAATTGAAAACTACATCTCTTTTTCTTAAGACTACTTTTCAAGAAGAAAGTCAGGCACTGTCTTCATTGTATACTCCATTACACTTAAATTAATTCCTTTCCCTTCTTCGCCATTCTGATCTGTTTTATCTGGTTATACGCAGGAGGCAAGTAATTGCTTACTATATCTTTCTGAAAACCACTTTTCTAGCAGAAAGTCAGGCCTTCTCTTCATTTTTTCTCAGGAGCCTCATCTTTATTTTATTAGTAGTCTTTTCATATTTCATATTTCTTGGACATCTGTCGCGTATTCACCAACGTTTTACGTATCCTTAATTTTTTACCATACCTTTTATACGTTTCTTCTGATTTCATACAAATGACTACCCAAATTTCTTCTGTGCTTTGTGTGCACATTCTGTATTTAGAAGAATTTCATATTTTAAGCCGCCTACTTAGGTTTCTTGGCTGCATCACATTTTGCCTTTTGAGCCACCTCTTCACATTTTTTCTTTCGAGCCAACTCTTCACACTTTTTCTTTTGAGCAGCTTCTTCACATTTTTTCTTTTGCGCTGCTTCTTTCTTCTTTTTCTCAGCCGCTGCCTTCTTTTTTTTAGCAGCCTCTGCGCACTTTTTTTTCAGTGCGGCATCTTTTTCCTTTTTGGCAAGAGCAGCACACTTCTGTTTTAATTCAGCCTCTTTCTTTGCAGCCGCTTCCTTCTCTTTTTTAGCAGCAGCTTCACATTTTTTCTTTAGTGCTGCCTCTTCACACTTTTTCTTTGCAGCCGCTTCCTTTTCTTTCTTAGCAGCTTCTGCACACTTTTTCTTTGCAGCTTCCTTCTCTTTTTTAGCAGCCTCTGCACACTTTTCCTTTGCAGCAGCTTCCGCACATTTCCTTGCAGCTTCTTGTGCTTTGTCTGATTGACTATCACATTTTTTGCTAAATGGAAATCGTTGATAGTTGTCAAATGAAGACCGTGGTAGATACTTTTGATCCACTGGACTAGTTAGAGTGGAAACGCTTTTGACAATGATTTTACGTGGAAGAACACAAGCTAAGCGACTAAAAAACATTTTGAATTTTTAAATATTTCACGTATCACACTACAATTCAAAATGTTTTGATTTAAAAATTAATTTTGTAAAGAAAATTTTGAGAATTTGATGTTCGAAAACGAACTGAGCCAGAACCTTGCCTATTTGAGACTGAGATGATTTTAAAAACTTATAGAGCTCATTTGATATGTAAATGTACTCAGCATGCTTTGAAATACTTAATTTAGATTTGCAAACAAAGTGTTTTTCTTTTCTTTTTCCAACCCAATGCAAATGGGAGATTAATGTGCGCATAAGGCTGTAAGATATAGTACGTACATACGAGGTCTGTTAAAAATATATCGCGACTTTTTTTCCGAAAATAATTTATTTTGTCGCTTAATCAATTTTTCCCTATTAAAGTAATCCCCATTAGATATTATACACTTGTGCCAACGTTTCTTCCAATCTTCGAAGCACTTTAAAAAGTCGGAGTTGTGGGAGCTCCTCCTTCGATTGAACTATTAACTGAACATTCAATATTGCAGAACTTATCAGAGACATGTGTCTCGATTTAATGTAACCCCTCGAGGAAATTAAAGACGCGATATATATAATTATACTAATAGTAACGGATATATATATATATATATATATATATATATATATATATATATATATATATATATATATATATATATATATATATATGTATATATATATATATATATATAAAGGCGGATGATTAGAAACCAATTGAGTACAACGAAAAATGACAGCAAAGCATAGTAACCAAAATTGCATCACTCTTTGCAAATATATGCTGAGTCCTTCAAACTAATTTTATTAATTGATAGCTAAAAAGAGTAACAACGTTTTATCAATATCCATTAAATATTAGGCAATTAATAAACTTTAAAAATATTTTATTCAGTTTTAACTGCATTACAAATAAATTTATATCTCATGCCACTCTGAGAGCCCTTCTTCCTCAATCTGATCTTTCGGTTTCCATTTTGAGCACAATTCATATCTGGTTTTACGTTCATGACTTAAAATTCATCCAATTAAAAAATTGTTATTTTTTAATTAATCTTAAAAGCCCGTGGTGTTCTTAGCTTATTCTTATCAGGTTGGTCTTTGTTTTTTTAGATGCTTTTTCTTTATCAGACTCCGACTTCTTATTGATGTCTTGGTTGCGCTATTTCAGATGAGCTGCTTTGCTATTGTTGCTATTTTGAGCCGCTGTTTGGCATTAATTTTTAGTTGCATATTTCTATTTTTCCTGTGCTTTTCTTTTAGCTGTCAGTTCTTTTTTTTGATTTTCCCTTTTTCCCCTTCTTTTTGCAACCCTTTTTTTCCTTTTTGGCTAATTTTGCACACTTTTTCTTCTCTGCCGCTTTTTTGCACTTTTTTTTCTCAGCCTCGTCTTTTTCCTTTTTGGCTAAATCTGCACACTTTTTCTTCGCAGCTTCTTCTTCGCAATTTTTATCCTCATCTTCCTCGTTTTCGTCGTTAGCCGACTCTGCACACCCTTTTTTCTCCGCCGCTTCTTTTTCCGTCTTGGCCAAATCTGCACACTTTTCCTTCTCTGCTTCTTCTGCGCACTCTTTCTTCTCAGCCGCTTCTTTTTCTTTCTTGGCCAAATCTGCACACTTTTCCTTCTCTGCTTCTTCTGCGCACTTTTTCTTCTCAGCCTCCTCCTTTTCCTTTTTAGCCAATTCCGCACACTTTTTTTTCTCAGCTGCTTCTTTTTCTTTTTTAGCCAGTTCTTCGCACTTTTTTTTTTCAGCAGCCATTTTCGCTTTTTTAGCAGCTATCGCACATTTCCTCCTCAAAGCGGCTTCCTTTTCTTTTGTAGCCAGCTTTGCGCACTGTTTCTTAAAATCTGCTTCCTTTTTAGCTAATTCCGCGCACTTTTTCTTCTCAGCCGCTTCTTTTTCCTTTTTAGCAATTTTTTCGCACTTTTTCTTTTCAGCCGCTTCTTTCTCTTTTTTCGCCGCCTTTTTGCACTTTTCCTTTTCAGCCGCTTTCTTTGCCTTTTTAGCTAATTCTCTACACTTCTTTTTATCTTTTCCTGTTTTTTTCCCCTTTTTAGCACCTTTCTTGCTCTTTTTCTTTTCCTTTTTTGCTAATTCCTTGCATTTTTTCTTTTCAGCTGCTTTCTTTTCCTTTTTAGCAGCTTCTGCGCACTTTTTCTTTTGAGCGGCTTCCTTCTCCTTTTTGGCAGCTTCTTCGCACTTTTTCTTTTCAGCCGCTTCTTCCTCTTTTTTAGCCGCCTCTTCGCACTTTTTCTTTTCAGCCGCTTCTTTCTCTTTTTTAGCCGCCTCTTCGCACTTTTTCTTTTCAGCCGCTTCTTTCTCTTTTTTAGCCGCCTCTTCGCACTTTTTCTTCTGCGCCGCTTCCTTCTCTTTTTTGGCAGCTTCTTCGCACTTTTTCTTTTCGGCCGCTTCCTTCTCTTTTTTAGCCGCCTCTTCGCACTTTTTCTTTTCAGCCGCTTCTTTCTCTTTTTTAGCCGCCTCTTCGCACTTTTTCTTTTCAGCCGCTTCTTTCTCTTTTTTAGCCGCCTCTTCGCACTTTTTCTTCTGCGCCGCTTCCTTCTCTTTTTTGGCAGCTTCTTCGCACTTTTTCTTTTCAGCAGCTTCTTTTTCTTTTTTAGCCGCCTCTTCGCACTTTTTCTTTTCAGCCGCTTCTTTCTCTTTTTTAGCCGCTTCTTCGCACTTTTTCTTTTGCGCCGCTTTCTTTGCTTTTTTAGCTAATTCTCTACATTTCTTTTTATCTTTTCCTGCTTTTTTCCCCTTTTTAGCACCTTTCTTGCTCTTTTTCTTTTCCTTTCTAGCTAATTCCTTGCATTTTTTCTTTTCAGCTGCTTTCTTTTCCTTTTTAGCTAATTCCTTGCATTTTTTCTTTTCAGCTGCTTTCTTTTCCTTTTTAGCAGCTTCTTCGCACTTTTTCTTTTGCGCCGCTTCCTTTTCTTTTTTGGCAGCTTCTTCGCACTTTTTCTTCTCTGCCGCTTCCTTCTCTTTTTTGGCAGCTTCTTCGCACTTTTTCTTTTCGGCCGCTTCTTTCTCTTTTTTAGCCGCCTCTTCGCACTTTTTCTTTTGCGCCGCTTCCTTTTCTTTTTTGGCAGCTTCTTCGCACTTTTTCTTTTCAGCAGCTTCTTTTTCTTTTTTAGCCGCCTCTTCGCACTTTTTCTTTTCTGCCGCTTCCTTCTCTTTTTTAGCTAATTCCTTGCATTTCTTTTTTAGTGCTTCTGCTTTTTTTTTTTTAGCTGCCTCTTTACATTTTTTCTTCAGAGCTTTTTCCTTGCATTTCTTATTTAGTTTTTTTACTATACCTTTAAGTTCTTCTTCTTCTTTTTCTTGCTCTTTAAGTACTTCTTTCTCTAGTTCTTTTTCCTTCTTTTTATCACTTTTTTTCTTTTTTTTGTTTACGTTCGCAGATCCGCTTTGCCCCGCTTCTTTGCACATTTCGCCTATTACCTTCTTTCTGCATATACTCTTAATTTCAGTCCCCAAACATTTATAAGACTCAGCAAGTCTTTTCTTTTCCTCTTCGTTAAAATTTTGACGACATTGACAAACATCGGCCCATTCGCTTTTAATGCATTTCTCTAATTTCACTGTAAACCTATTTTTTGGCTGTTTGGGCTTTTTGCTATCGCTTTTTTTTTTCGCTGATCTCTTTTTCTTACCACCTCCAGATTTAGCTCCCCCTTTAGCGTTTTCATTCTTTGTCTGATCCTCGTTCTCCTCATCATCAGCTTCACACTTTTTCTTCTCGCACTTTTTTAGCATGGCTTTAACTTTGTCTTTTTTAGCTAGTGCTGAGCATTGATCCTCAAGTTCCTTATCCGCACAGAGTTTTGCTTGGGCTACTTTCGAACATGCCTTTTTCATACCTTCGGTCAGGCACTTCATCATGCCCTGAATTAATTGCTTATCTTTTTGATTTGAGCTTTCGATTTCGTCATCCAATGCCTTTTTCTGGATTTCAAAACATTGCTTCTTGTATTCTTTTATTTTTGCTTCATCTTTCTTTTTTTGCTTTGCTGCAGCTGTTTCTTTGTTATTTTCTCCACCGCAACCGTTGTTCGAATCGTTAGATGATTCATTTTTTCCAGTATTACTGAATGATGCTCGCTGAATGCAGCTAAGACAATTTGGAAGATGCGACTGGTCTATATACCTATTTAGAAAATTAAAACCTCTAAGGATGGGCTTCCTCAGACAAATGGATGAGCATCTATACAAAGACATTTGAAAATTTTCTCAAAATTTAGTGCCAAATGAAATACCGAAAATATGAAATTAAAAATGTAGGTTTTTTGTTTTAATTTTAGACATTATTAGAGCTCAAATGTGTTTAGTTCCATTATTTTGGTATGACTGTTTACGAAACTTTTTATTAAACAGCGCGCCTTCTTTGTTGTTCTTTTTTGTTTATTAATGGTCTAGTGAATACATCAAATTCTGAGCAAAGCAAATGAATAAAACATTCTCTCAATCAAATACAGAAATAAAATAGTTTTCGCTTACTGTTGAGCCCATTCTAAATGGGATTTCAAGATATAATGGTTTTGTCAAAACATATGTAACAGACAGACCTTATAAAGTGAATATATTCTTGATCAGGAGGATGAGTTGAGTAGATAATGCCATATTTATGTCCGTTCGTCTGTCTGTCTGAATGAACTCAGCGATCTCGTAAACCACAAAAAATGTAATTTTATATGTATACTTATTTATGCGATTAGTATATCGCGAAAATCTCAACAATTATATAATTCGAGAGTATACAGAAGTATATGTTCCAAAATTCAAGACGGACAGGCGGATGGACGAACAGAATGTCAGCAAAACGGACATTGCACAAATCTAATATACTTATTTCACTTCGAATGAGTAAAAAACGTTTTTTGTCGATCAACCAAGCATCAGCAAATCGCAATTGACGTCTAGATAACAGCATATGCAAAATAAGAGAATTACCTGTTCCAGTTAGAGAAAGAAAAGTAGAAAAGTATTCAGAAGAATACTTCTTGGACGCGTAGTTATACACGTGGGACGCCGGGAGCCCATCTGAAGTCATCCTATTGGGATTAAGAGGCAACATAGATCCCCGAAACAGGTACAGAGGGTTGTACATCATAAACAGAGTCTGCAACCTGAGTCTGCTGCAGAAAGTGAGGGTAGCCCTATCAGCCAAATTTTTCATGCTGTCGTCTTCATATTTGCTCCGATAGACATTCGTAGCTTTTAAAGGGCAATCAGAGCTGAAGTCCCTAAGATAGTCTCCTAGGCAGGACTTTACACTTTGTTTACGTCAAATATACCAACTTCCCAGTCCAATAAGATATGTGCTGACACAACTTTTTTAGCGACTTAGCCACTGACGTCCCGTAGCGTAAATACGTTAACAAATTTAAATAATTTAAATTTATTTTTAGCACTTCAATACACTTATTAACTTATATCTGAAATCCCCATTTTTCTGTCAATCTGATCTGGTTTCACATACAGTGCCTAACAATGGTACAACTTTATGTGAATTAAATGGATTAGATAGCATTTTTTAAGCATAAATAATTTGTTTGAGAAACGCACGTTTTATACACTAAGGAAACTGTCTTCTCATATTTTTTTCGGGCTCTTATCGTTGTTGTTTTTTTCCGATCCTTTATCTGCCTTTACACACTTTTTCCTCAATTCAGCCTCCTTTTTTTGCCTCTTGATAAGAGCTTCTTTTCTTTTCTTATTTTTTAAAGCGGCCTCTTTACCTTTGCATTTTGGACCGTTTTGCTGTTTTTTCTTTTGAGCGCTTTGTTTATTTGTTTTTGATCCTTTCATTTCTTTTTTAATGTTTTGCGCAGCCATCTTTTTTGAAGACGATTTATTTTTTGCAGATTTTTTTCCATCTGCAGTAGCTTTCTTCTTACTGCTGCACAGTTTCTTTTGAGCTGCTTCTTCCTTTTTAGCTTTCCCTGCACATTTCTTTTTCTCAGCTTCTTGCTTTATCTTTTTGGCCATCTCTTCACACCGCTTCTTTTCTGCAGCTTCCTTTTCCTTTTTAGCTTTCTCTGCACACTGTTTCTTCTCAGCTTCTTGCTTTATCTTTTTGGCCATCTCTTCACACCGCTTCTTTTCTGCAGCTTCCTTTTCCTTTTTGGCTTTCTCTGCACACTGTTTTTTCTCAGCTTCTTGCTTTATCTTTTTGGCCATCTCTTCACAACGCTTCTTTTCTGCAGCTTCCTTTTCCTTTTTGGCTTTCTCTGCACACTGTTTTTTCTCAGCTTCTTGCTTTACTTTTTTGGCCATCTCTTCACACCGTTTCTTTTCTGCAGCTTCCTTTTCCTTTTTGGCTTTCTCTGCACACTGTTTTTTCTCAGCTTCTTGCTTTACCTTTTTGGCCATCTCTTCACACCGTTTCTTTTCTGCAGCTTCCTTTTCCTTTTTGGCTTTCTCTGCACACTGTTTTTTCTCAGCTTCTTGCTTTATCTTTTTGGCCATCTCTTCACACCGCTTCTTTTCTGCAGCTTCCTTTTCCTTTTTGGCTTTCTCTTCACACTTCTTTTTCTCAGCTTCTTGCTTTATCTTTTTGGCCATCTCTTCACACCGTTTCTTTTCTGCAGCTTCCTTTTCCTTTTTAGCTTTCTCTGCACACTGTTTTTTCTCAGCTTCTTGCTTTACCTTTTTGGCCATCTCTTCACACCGTTTCTTTTCTGCAGCTTCCTTTTCCTTTTTGGCTTTCTCTGCACACTGTTTTTTCTCAGCTTCTTGCTTTACTTTTTTGGCCATCTCTTCACATCGTTTCTTTTCTGCAGCTTCCTTTTCCTTTTTGGCTTTCTCCTCACACTTCTTTTTCTCAGCTTCTTGCTTTATCTTTTTGGCCATCTCTTCACACCGTTTCTTTTCTGCAGCTTCCTTTTCCTTTTTAGCTTTCTCTGCACACTGTTTTTTCTCAGCTTCTTGCTTTATCTTTTTAGCCATCTCTTCACACCGTTTCTTTTCTGCTGCTTCCTTTTCCTTTTTAGCTTTCTCTGCACACTTCTTTTTCTCAGCTTCTTGCTTTATCTTTTTAGCCATCTCTTCACACCGCTTCTTTTCTGCAGCTTCCTTTTCCTTTTTGGCTTTCTCCTCACACTTCTTTTTCTCAGCTTCTTGCTTTATCTTTTTAGCCATCTTTTCACATCGTTTCTTTTCTGCAGCTTCCTTTTCCCTTTTAGCTTTCTCTGTACATTTCTTTTTCTCAGCCTTTTCCTTTTGTTTCTTAGCCAAGGCTGCGCATTTTTTTTGTTTAGCCGACTTTTGTGCAGCTTCTTGTTTCCTCTTAGCGGTCTCTTGACACTTCTTTTTTAGGGCTCGCAGCTCACATCTTATTAGTTCTTCTTCTTGCTTCTGTTCTTTAAGGATCTCTTTTTTTAGTTCTTTTTCCTTTTTTTTCTCATCTGCACTCTTCTTCTTCTGTGTTTCTTTTTTCACTTCTTTCTTTGACTTTTTGGGTTTATCTTGTGCATTCTCCCTGCACAATTCATTTAACACCTTCTTTTCGCATACTTTCTTGAATTCAGCATCCAAGTTCTTGTGAAATTTCGAAAGTTTTCTCCTTTCCAATTTACTGAATTTGTGGCGGCATTGACAGACATTGGCCCATTCGTTCCTTACACATTTGTCAAATTTCAATGTGAATCTATTTGTAGGCTCTTCTTTAGCAGTTTCTTTTTTGTCCAAAGAATCACAAATTAAGTCAATAGGATCTTTATTACCACACTGATCTTGCTTGCCATCAGCTTTTTGCTTCATACTATCTTCTTTCTCTTTCTTATTTTTATTCTCTTCGGCTTTTCTTATAGGTTGATTATTTTTCCTTTTAGCTGATGTTTTTTTATCGCCAACATTCGCTTTAATCTTGTTCTCCTCGAACTTCTTTATCAAAGCTCTAAGCTTGTCCATTTTTGCCAATTCTACACATTGAGCATCAATGGCTTTATCTTCATCAATTTTTTGTTCAGCCCTTTTCCTACACGCTCTTTTCATTCCTTCTGCCAGACATTGCATCATGCTCTGAATTAATTTTTTGTCATTGGAGCATAAGTTTTTGATCTCTTCGTCTAAGGCATTTTTTTGAATTGCCAAACATTTCTTTTCGTATGCTTCGATTTTTGCTTCATCTTTTCTTTTTTGGATATCTGCCGCTTTTGTTTCATTAACCTTCATACCATTGCAGCTAGTTTTTTTTGAGGCGTCGGGGGACTTATTGTTTCCAGTCACCCTGAACGATAGTCTCCGCATGTTGCTTGTTAAAATCGGTTGATGCGATCGGTCTACATAGTCATACATAAATAATAAGCCTCTATAAAAGGATTTATTTAGAGTAAAGGACGAAAATTTTAATAACGACATGTTGAATTTGTAAGAATTTTGTTAAATGGCAGCCAAATGATGGAATCATAAAAAAAATTGATAAATTGGTATATCCTACTCAAATTTAGACATTATAGTAGTTCAAAAATGAAAACTATATAACGGGAATGAATATTTCGCAGGATAAGAAATAGATCATTTTGTACATGCCTACTTAATTTATTTTTTACACAATGTTTTTATCGAGTAAATTTTTATTTCATGTAGTGAAATTTATAGTAAAACAAAAGAATAAACTTGGAATATTTCTAATATTATAATGCCTGAAGCCTTTATATAAATGGGCTTTAAGCAAGCTAAATACCATATTTAATTTAGTACACAGAGTGCAATTCCTATTTCCTTATGGATTCATTTTACCAGAAACACAAATTTAGACGCAACAAAAACGAAAATCAATGACAATAAGCAAGTTCCACAAATTAATGAGAACATGAAAGCATTCAAATATAAAATGTAGCCACCGCGTGCGTGGGTTGATGTGCTGTAGAACATTAAAGTATACTTATGTGCGACACTGTAGTCAACTTTACTCGACGTTGTGTCTGCTGTTGTCTGCTTGGCGGCGCATGAAGTGAAAATTAATTTCTAAATGCGGGAAATTAACAAATTACAAGCATCGGGACAAGCAGGGCTAAAAGGCAAAGGGCAGCAGGTAGCAGGCAGGCAGGCAGGCAGGCAGGCATGCAGGCAGCAGGTGGCAGGCAGACTGACGAGCAGCAGCAAGCGGATGTAGACATGCCATAACTTACAATCACATACACAAGCACATGCACTTGCCGCATTCATGCGTGCCTCAAGCTCAAGTTCGTTTTTAGGGGCGGCAAGTTCCACAGAGGATTCAAGGTGTTGATGAGCAGGTGAGACACATTGTCTTACCTTTGCCTGCCAGCCATGAAGTTGTAGACATATTTCTACACTCCACGCACACATGCACACACTCAGACCCATTCCACTATACCGCTCAAGATTCTCCACCCGCTGACAGTTGACAGCTTTGCTAATTTCCAACAGCCATCCACCGAAAATGAAGTCGGGCGTTTGTCATCGTCTTGCGCTACCCCACCACCACTTGTCATTCGACCACCTCGCGCCCCTACTCCTCTTGCGTAACTGTTCCGCTTCTTCCCGTTTTACACCTGGTCCCGACCGCAGTTTCTGTGGTCGCGCTTTCAACATTTAATTAAGTTGTGCTCGATTTTATGTTCGACAAAATTGTTTGTCTGCTGCCTGCGCTCGCCTATGTGCCTATTTTAAGCCTGAAGAGTCAACGTTGCGGCTTGTGTGGATGCGACTGAGTATAAATGGGTGTGGCGCTCGCTTGTCGTGTCGCAGTTGTGGGTGCTGCGTTGCTCTTAATTGTTGACATTTTTTGCGGAAATCGCAAAGATTTTAAAACTGTTCACAACAATTTAAAATATTCAGTGCAGAGAGTTGAGTACTTTTTGAACATTGTTGTGGAAAATCATTTTACCAATCAGATGAATTGCAAAGGTAAATAAATCATATGAAACCATTTTAAGAAATTTAATAAGACCCGTAAGATGTAATAATTATGGTTTGATTTACAGGAGATTTATCTTTAATATTTTAAATATTTTTTGTTCTAAAAGTCCCGCTAAAGCGAAGAAATAACATTTACTAAACATTTCGTTCATTTGTCTAACTGAAAGATTCATAAGTTGCAAAGTTGAAAAACTTGTTTATTCGCTTAGCTGAAAGAACTGTTCACGCGATAAACTGACGGACTCGTACATTACTAAACAGACAGACCCATTCACTTGCTATTCTCAAAGACTCAAAATTTTTACTAAATTGAAGAAATCGTTTAATCGCTTAGCTGAAGGACTCATTCCCGTGCTTATAAAAAACTTATTAGTTCACTAAATTGAAGAGCCTATTGGTTCGTTAACTAAAAAACTTACTAATTCACTAAATTGAAGAGCTCGCTCATTTTGGAACTGGAAGACACTTTCATTCCTAAACTAAAACAATCAGTTATACACTGAATTTAAGCGAGTACGCTCATTCGATGAGCTGAGCACTTTCTTATCTGAAAAACTCTAATTTACTAAATTGAAGAAATCGTTTATTCGCTAAGCTGAAGTACTACAAAAATTTACTAAATTGAAAAGCTTGATCATTTCAAAACTGAAAGAACTCGCTCATTTACTTAGATAAATGACAGTTTAGTCTCTTGACGTTTTAACGTTTTTCTTAAAAGTCAAATAAATAACCGCGTGGAGCAACTTACGCTACTTAAAAATGGACAAATGACATGGCAAAAATTTCGCCTAATCTTAAGTCTCGTCTATGACTATATGAATAACTATTCTATAGAAAATGCAAAATCGCCCTGAAACCTATTATTAATTGCGACTGCTTGTCTTGTCTATTGTTATTTTTGTCTAGGCAAGTATACATAGTTTGGTGAATGAGGCCATCGCGTTGTCTGGCTACAGATTCATATTAGAGCCACGATTTGCGCCATTGTCAGTGTCAGCTTCACCCAGACGTAGCGTATATGTGTAGGCGTATGGAAAAGTGCTTGGGGTGGCGAGGTTTGTCTCATTCATCACTTGTTACTCATTCCACTGGTGGCATTCATTCGTGCATTCATTTAGACATTTGCTGCGCATTTGGCATTGTTAACTACTTGCCTGCAATTCCCCTTCTAATGTTTTAGTGTGTTTTTTTGCAGTATTTCAGAATTTCTTTTTTCATTTGCTAGCTGCTGCTGTTATTGCTATTGCTGCTGCTGTTGCTGTTGCTGTTGCTGTTGCTGTTGATTGTTGCACAAGGATTTGTCAAGGATAAAACACTCGAGGGCAGTCAGTTTGCCATCATGATTATGTTGATGTCTATGCTTATGATGCTGTTCCTGTTGTCGTTCAGCTGCGTAGTTATAAAGCAGCGTTGCCAGCTTTTTGCGCTTAAGGTTACATTGAGGCTGTGACGCCATTAGAACGACAATGTCATTGTTGTTGCTGTTATTGCCCCTTCACCTTCAACCGTTTGCAGTGGCACATTATAGAACAGTTATTGATTGTGCGATATGAATTGTAACGTGGGCGTCAGCGAACAAGGTACAGACAGCTATTCGGCCTTGAAGCATTTCTAGTTGATGTATGATGCAACTCTTATCTGGATAATGATATTCTCTCAAAGCTCAACGCTAACTGTTCTTATAATTTTTAACAATATAAATAGCTAGAGGGGGCGACGATACTTATGGATTCATATTTCTAAACAATGATCAAGCTAAGAATTGATCGATACAGAAACTGAATGCTGTTGCGGACAGATCTTGAAGCGACGTAATCTCTTTGCGCCATTTTGTTTTACAAATGCGTTTGGCAAATAATTTGCTACAAATTGAGAGCATCAGTGTAACCACAGCCAAGCTGACGACTCACTCGCACTTGCACACACGCACACGCACACCCACACACACAGACACAGCTGCGGTTGCTAATAATTTGCGACTGTTTCTGTCTTTCTGTCTGTTACTGTGTGGGCGTGGCATGTGGTTAGTTAAACAAAAATGCTGCGGCTGCGACAGACGCAGACACACCCAGATCGAGTCGGAAAACTAGGTCATTGGGCGAACTGTCGCTGCCAGACAGCATTAAAGCCAAAAATTACCTAACATACTTTACAGCGTCCACAAACACGACATGGACAAAACCAACAACAGCAACAATAAAAACCAAACCAGCAAGTCAAAAGTTCAAATTTAACGACAGCAACCAAACTGGAAGCAAGTTTTGCATCGAGCTTCGAGCTACCGATGATGGCTGCTTGCCAGTAACCGGTAGGAAGCTCCCCAGGCAGCATGCTAGCTGCCACCTGTTCCGCTTGATTGTGCCCCGGTTTGTTCCCTCATCATGAAAGGTTAATGACGGCTGCTGTCAGCAGCGAAGGTCAACCCACCAAAGCAGCAGCAGCACCCCCCCCCCCCCCCCACACATCTAAAACTCCAATCTCAAACCCAGTGATCCCTTGTCTTCCGTGGACCCCCCCAACTCACAAGTATTTCATTCGACGTTGTCGTCCTTTGTTGGGTCAAGCATGCAGCAGGTAAAAGTTTCGTTTCATGGGCCCAAAGTGTAACAAAAATACCACCAGTGGGTGGTGTGGTATGGGAGCGACAATTCTGCGCTTGTGCTAAATAGCAGTGCTCCTTTCGCTCCTTCCGCTACTCCCTCAGGGAGGCTGGGGACAACATCGAGCGTAAAAGTTAAATGAAACGAAACACGTTAATGGCCTTTGAGCTGGAAGTGCGCGCGATGTGGAGCGGCCGGGGTAGGGCGGTGGCTATGGTGGTTCCATGGCAAGTGGCAGGTGGCAGGTGGCAAGTGGCAGCAGCAGCTAAAAGTTAAAGTCGAGCCCCATCGAAAGTGAAATTTTTCAACTAGTTAGCAGAAGCATTTTCTCAGCTCTAAAATTTCGCCCAGGTCTTATCCATTTAGGGCGTTGGGCGTGGCTAGCGCTGTCATTGAGCTGTGTAATAAAATGATATCGTTGGCTTAGTTAAGTAGCAATAGGTAGGAAAGCTGACCCGAAACTCGTTGCCGGTGAATCTCAATCAGAGCGACAGCCAGCTCTTTGCCTGATATTAAGTTATTTAGGCTATTTAACGGCACCGGCAAAATGAGTGGAGTGGCCTTTGTTGTAGCTCAGCTCCATCTCCATCACACCCTCTATTCGCCCCCACTCGCTGTCTGGTCATTAAAGCCAAATTACGCTATATTAGGTTACTGTTACTGTTATCCCGGCCATTCGCATTTTCCGTTGTCCACGGGGCAAAAGTTTCTTCCTGTATTCATACACCCTGTAGGCGAGCATTCCAGCTTTGTAATGCAATATGTGAAGAGTAAATAAATATACATGTATATATATTTTAGTGTATTTAAAAAGGAGATTTGCAGGCAGCATAGATATTTTATATGAATAAGTTATTAGGTTTCATATGCGCTTTTATTGTCCTGGACATGAAGAAAGTCTAAGTACATAAAAAATGTTGGATTAACAGATATCTGGGGCATGATCAGTTGCAACATTTGCTATTGCTGAAAATGTAATTTAAGCTAGTATTTACATAAGGAAATCATAAGTTTCCTTCTTGCAACCCCACACAAATAATGTAACTACGATTTCACTCAATAAAAGTTTATTCTCTATCGATGATTTAGCCGTTACAGTCTCGATGGAGCAACAACTCCAGCAGCCCTAACAGCTATATTTACACACAATTAAAAATTATATTTTAAGAATATTATATTAGAGAAGTAAGAGAAGTAAGAGTATTTACCAATCCACTTCATATATTTTTTTCTTCTATTTTTTCTTTAATGACACCGATTATATCACTGAAGCTCAGATTAAAGTTTTACCTTATAAATTTCAGCGATTTGCCGAGAAAAGAAGCCATTCTCATGCTAACCGAAAATGAAAACGAACCTTAAACATACGTTAATTGTAGCAAACGTCGCATTCTCTTTACGTTTCTTATCCACTTATGCGAGTGCATTAAAGAGCAGCTCTTAGTGAGAGTCTTGTGGACTGCTTTGTGCCACAAAGTTGCACTCAATTGTTGGCCACAATAAACTCAAACGAAATGCAGTAAAAATGCAAAGACATGCCGAGTGGTGGGCAACGGGTGGCGTCTGTAAAGAGGGCACCACACAAAATACAAAGAATTATGTATCACTTCGTTACGACTTACTTCCACTTAATTTATTTTCAGTTGCTTTTACTCACTGAGCACAGCGACTTTGTGTGTGTGTGTGTGTGTGTCATTGTGTGTCTGTGTGTGTGCAGATAGAGACGAAAAGAAATGAGCCCGAAAGGTCGAGAGTAAAAATACAGACAAGATAAAAAAGCATTTCTACAGTGGCTGCTGAAAAGAAGCAGTTAAGTGATATCTGAAACATAATTATATATCAATTTTTATATATATTTGTATATTTACTTGTCATTAAATCTTTTCAACGTAATTTTAATGTTGAGAGTGAAATATATACTTAAATTCTTTCTTTTATTATATTTTTTTTTTTTTTGTTATTTTAAATTACTTTTATATAAGCATTTACTCAATTGCACCAAGCTGAAAAATGTATATACAAATCATAAATTTTATCCTCATTTCAGCTCACATAACTGCACTGGTGCACAAACTATGCAGACCCACTGTCATGATAGCTTAAGCCTTCAGCCGCCTTCATTTAGCGTTTTCGCTTACAAAAGCCCAAAGGCGTCAGCTGGTAACGACCCGACAGAGAGAAAGAAGCAGAAAACAACAACAATTACAAATGTTGGTGTCTGGTATGAAAGGAGAGGAAGAAAAGGCGCCTGAACAGCGTTTGACTTTGGCAACGTAGAGCGTCGTGTTTTGCATACAACTGTTAACCTGAGATCTGCAGCGGCAACTGCTTTTGGCCTTTACACCTTTCGTTTTGGCCTATTTGCCGCGCCGGACCATGTTTCAAAACGCTTTTCAAGTGCCGGGCGCATTAATCTCAGGTGTGCAATTTAGTGTGCGGCCAATTTTTTGTCGGTCTAGCCAAACCGGAAGCCCGCAGCCGGCTGCCGGCAGCCGGCAGACGAGAGAAAGCCCAGAGCTTCGTGTTGACCACACGGTGTTGCGCGTTATATGGTGACCCCCTCACATAAACGCAAACACACACACACACACATACGAGTGCAAGTGAAAACGCTGGGAAATTTAAAGCGGAAGTGCGCGTTTTATGCCCTTTTTGGCTTTTATTGTTAGCTGCGTTTCCGCTCTTAGCATTTTTGGCACAATGTACGCTCTGCCACGCCTTACCTTTTACATTTCCGCTTTCGAAATGCGCGCAGCTCTTTAAACTTCCTGAAACTGCATTTTCTTTAAGAGGTTCGCAAACTTCCACTACAGCTGCTCAACTTTTGTTCCACATTTGCTATGCCATGTTAAACAGCAATGAGAGAAGTTAACGAAAAAAAATGCAATTGGATAAAACGAAATCGAAGAGCTAGAGAGGGCAACGTGGCAGAGCTCCAACTGTGGACAGCAAAATGGCGCTGGCCATAATTTCTACCATACGACAAAGGCGCTCAACAAACTGAACGAAAAGAGAAAGAGTCCGCGGGAGAGTGAGGGAATGAGAAAGAGAGAGGGATACGGATAGAAAGAGAGAGCACAACACGAAAACTTTTGATAATTGCATTCTGCAAGCGGCTTCGACTTGAAGCGGCCAACATAATAAACTCCGCGACGAACCGGACGTAGTGGGTTGCAGAGGAAGTCCATGAAGTAGACCTAACCCCAAAAGTATCTACAGTCTGTGAAGCTTTTGGCGCTACATCAACACCAGACAACAAGACAATCAGCGGCGTCTGTGAGCCACATAAAATAACCGAAAAGTAATTCGCCACCAAAGTAAACTCGAGCACACAAAAGTCGAGTTTTAAAATAAACTTGCTGCAAACTGTATTTTTCTTATGAAAAGGGTAGCCCAAGGGAGGAAAGGATGGGGCAGTCGGAGCACTCGAGGCACAAAAGGCGCATTTTATATAAAAGAAAAGTGGCTAACTAAGTCGACGACTACGTACTACCACGTTCCACGTTCCACGTTGCAGTTGCAGTTGCAGTTGCTGCTGAGTGGCCTCAGCTCAAGAGTCATCTATGACCGGTCGCAACTGGTCGCACCCCAGCCACCTGCCCTTGCCACCCACGCATGCCGGGAACCGCGCTGCGGTTGTCTTGTTGATTGCACCAACCGAACAACCAAGGCAGCGAGCCGCTGAGTGAGCACAAAATTGAGTGGAGGAGTCCACTTGAAAGCTGAAATTTAAGCTGATTTCGTTTGGAATTTTGTTTCTGATGCCGTTCCCTCCACAAGTTGCAAAGTGTTGCCTACTTTCACAAGAGACGACATTGTTCGAAAAGAGTTTCACATCTCTCATAGATAGATAGATAGATAGATAGATAGATAGTGGGACATTGTGCAACTGATGAGAATAGTTATAAAAGTAAAAACCTGCTACAAAGTCACATTAAATATAAAGAGCAGTCGTCGAAATAAAAAAGAGCTTAGATACCACAACGAATAAGTCAAAAAAATATAGCTCACCAATTGATTTAACTCTTATAACTTTACTTTTTCAACATAGCAAATATATCTACATTTAATAAATATATAAATAGAAAATTGAAAAGACTGTACTTTCTAAAAGAAGTCTAAGCTCAATGCTTATATATAGTATATAGAATTATATATAGTATATAATATTATATAGAGTCAATTATATAGTATATATTTAAGAGCAGACAATTCAAATTCCGAAAAATATGAAAAACCCAAGTGCTAAGTAAAATGAAGATTAAGCGATTATTCCTACCATTTACAGCTTGTTTTTTTCATGTAGGTCAGTGTAAATGTGAATGCGAATGGCAGCGGATGATGACAGTCCAATAATATGACTAAGCACACCCTACGCACCACTTTATTAGAGCTGAAATATGCTTCATGGCTGTTGTTGCTGTCGCATTTAAGTATGCAACACATTTCGCTTAGCCAGGCCATCAAGATGGTATCGAGAGTCTTTAGTATGGCGAACACGTAGCGAACGCACATTCAGCTTAAATACATGGATAAAATGTTGGACATTAAGCCCAAGAGAGAGCAAGCAGATATCCAATGATATACCTAAGGTAGCACAAGATATATATGTATACATATTATATATATATATAAATGTAAACCGAAAATTGCAAGGAGACAATTTTACTAAAAACTTGCTGACAAATTTTACGCCTAACTTGGCTTGAGCAAAAAAAATAAATAAATAAAAAAAAGAAATAATATAACTAAAATTGAAATTGAAATTGAAATTCTTTAAAGCTGAAAATTTTCGCTCACATGAAACGGGATTGCTTTAGCTTAAGCTGAAGCTGCCAGTGCAACGACTGCTGGATGCAGGACGCAGGACTCGAGCAGTCTGTCTGTGTTGGTGGGCAAACATTTTTATGCAAAAATATTTTGCATGTCACTACTGAACGGGCAAGGGGCCGCATGTGTTCCCAGGCTGTGTATTTGCCGCAGACTTTTGCATGCATAACAAGTCAGCGCGACGTCGGGGCAAGCGGACGAGCAAGCAAACAGTGTAAAAAAAACACACACACACACACACACACAGTGTCAGGCAAAGGGAGAAGTGTGAGGGGCTGTGGGCTGGTGCAGAGGAAAAGGCAACGCCGTCAGCGCACAGGAAACGCATACAAAACTTTAGCGGGCGTCCCGGCGCATTTCGTAATCTTTGCAAATAAACGCGTGAAATTCCAAGGCGCACCGCAGTGGAACATGTGCTGCAACAAAGGGGCGATGGTTAGCGCAGCGGTAGCGCAGGGGTAAGGACGGGTTGGTTTCAGGAGGTGCCAGGCGGTCGACATGGGACGTGGCAACGTTGCGTTGCCGCCATTTGGTCGACATGTGCCTCGCCATTTTGGCACACAGCTCACACGCGAAATTGCGCATTCAGATTAAAATTCTTGAACGCGCATTTCCGTTTCCGTTCTCTGCGTAGAGTAGTCGGATATGCCGAGCATTTTCCTAGCCAGAACCGCTCGTTACACGCTTCTGACTTTTACTCTGACATGTATGGTTACTGTAACAGAGGGCCACTTTTTTTTTTTGATGGGTGCTGCGGTTCAACGCAACCTTGAAGTGACCCCATAGAAGACAGTCCCGCATGGCACTTGGTTTCTGACTGAAGCAATAAACTATCGAAGCGATTGTTAATTTTCTTTTTTAAATGATGGGCTTATGTTTCCATGGGACTCTACAAAGCAGATGTGATTTTTATGATTTATTTTTTAATTTTTTATTTTAAATGTTTTACATATATTTTGCATCTCAATTCCGTGAAGTGACTAACATTGTTAAGTTACTCTTATCGTTAGCAATAATATTTGATACAGTCTCCGTGAATCGTACAAGTCTTTTATTTTCAGGTGATGAAATCAGATGCATATTACAATTATATTATATTCAAGATATTCACAGTGCCGTCACCAAACTTTCACACTTTTGTGTGTTTTTATATTTCTATAAATTACAAAATGGCAGCTGTCAATCTGTCTATTTTACTTTTGTTTTCTCCTAGAAACTGCACTCTAATTAAATTATTAAAATTCAATTTTAATTCCTTACCAAATGCTGAGAATATTAAATCGCTTTTTAAATTGAATATTAGAGCTGATGTCAAAACATTTTTTATAAACTAAGCTTAATCAGCTCATAAAAATTTTTTTTATTTTTAAATACCTTCATTTTTATATACTGTTTATTATTATTTTATGACGCATAATAGAAGAAGAGCTTGTCAGAGCTTGTTAAAATATAAAAATATATAAATAAATATATACCGCGAATTTATTGCTTCGAAATTTTAAACGTGTTTGTAGAGCTTAGCCCTGACTTGGGTAAAGTCTTTAATAAATATTTTAACAGTGCCTTTACAGCATTGCTGAGATTCCGTTGGCATATATGGTCATATGAGTAATATGGGTTGCCTAATGGCATATCACTCATACGCCTCATTGCATTAAAGAGCAAAGCGCAAGTTGCTTGCTATGCAGAACCTGTCCTGGTTATCCTATTGGAGCACAGGCCTTGAGGCCAGCACACATACACTCACACACACACACTTTATTTGGCCAGTAAACGCTCAGGGTCAGCCTGCTGGCCCCTACCGTATTGGGTCTTTCTTTGGCTCCCGAAGCTCAGAAGCCCCAAAACGCACATCAAATAAAAGAAATGGCTTTGTTTGCTGCTTGTGGCATAGAATATCAAGCTGATAAGGGCTAGCAGAATCAGACTCTGGTACTGAGTTTGGTCTAAAGACAGCCATGCTGGGCTGCTGCCGAGTAGCAGAGTGGGGGAAGGTGGCGTGCGGATTTGGAGGCGTTGTGTGTGCTGGCGCATAAATAATGTGACCTGCCTGACTGCGATTATCTGTGAACTATTTTTCACACGTTGCCGGCATACAAAATGGAGCATTCGTTTTCAACAAAAGCAATGCGGCAAATATATGAGCTGCTTAGCTTAGTGGGGCCACTTGCCGCATTAATTTGGTCATGTCTTATTGAGAGTTTGGTCTACTTACATTGTACTAAAATAATGAACAATAATATCCAGAGGCGTCGATCGAATGTCGGTCTCATGACTTCATCACTTCTCCAAGCTATGTTCGATGTATTTAACCTGCCGATGCGCTTTAGCTTCCTGCTTACTACCACATGTGTGTTGACCTGCAAATATAAATAGGAAGAGATACGCATGATTAACGCTGAGGTTCTCCTAAAAATATTTAAGCCAATTAAAACGTGACGAACGAAATTTCACATACAATAAATCCAACAAACGTTGCCAGGGCAATCTTCATTCTTTGAGGGTCAACACGAGATTCACACGAGCAAATAAGGAAAAAAAAAATGAAAAAAAAAACAAAGCGGAAAAGGAGAAAATTAACAACTGTTTGCACATAAAATTAATTAATTTTGAAGAAAAAAAAAAAGCTTTCATTGCATAACGTTAGGCGGATTAACTACAGCCAGCCAGGGCGACCAGGGCTGCGTTATATAGAGACATCAGACATCAGTGGATTTTCGACAGCATTTTGTCTGCAGTGTTTGAAGTGCAGCGCAAACAAAGCGACAAATGTTACGAGACGAAACGTGTGCACACTTTTCTCAAACACTGTGCACATGCAGCCTCACTGTAGTGCATGTGTGTGGGCAGGACCTGTGTGTGTCTGTGTGTGTCCTACACAAGGCAAACAAAATTAGCAGCAAAGCTGACGTAGATTTTAACGAATTGACGTTGTTTCGTTGTCCTTGTCGATCCGGTTACCCGCTTGCCGTGTCTCGTGTCCCGTGTCCCGTGTCCCGTGTCCGGGAATGTGTCTCATAATGCCATCGTCCACAATTAAGTTGTCTGCCACTGTCGATGGCTTAGTTATGAATGCGCCTCGATATCTCTGATAGCGATAGAGCTTGAAATATGCAAGATGCAGCGTTGCTTGCTTGCACACTACAGCTGATTGGGCTAATTCGGATCTTAAGTTGTACAGCTTGTTTTCGGTTAGCATATTCTGTTGTCCAACAACAGCAGCTCAATTCGCAATGCTGCTAAATGGTCAAGAAGCCACACAGTAACATGTGTTCGTGATAGCAATATCTATTTAATTACGATTTCGATTTGATTTCCATTGCACAGTTGCTTAATCAAGCAACAAGTAGTTGATATTGGAAAATATTCGGTTTACAGTCAAATAAATTTAATAAAAATCTTTTTTAAGATTTTTGCTTCCGACTTGGCTAGCTATGAAGATGATCTATCAAATATCTGAATTGATTCAAAAATAGTTCTTAAACTGAACATTGTTGTTTTTCAATCATATCATATCATATAATTTATTTCTATTTAAAAGTTTATATAATTTAATCTTTAAATATATTTTAAATTTATTTATGTCTATTTTTTCACTGATAATTTATATATTCATTTTTTATTGGTACAAAGACTTTTATTAAATTATTATACAAATAAAAAATGCATAAGTTAATTATTTTTCCCATTTATACCAATTATTTATTACACATTTTTCATTTTTCTCTTTGAGCTACACTGCTTTTTCTACAACTATTTTGTGTGCTCCTTCTGTTCAGACTTGTATTGTTTCTGATTGAATTTATAGCAATTGTATTTAAATTAGTGTCCATTATTTTATATGATATTCTCAATTACATAACTAATTTCTTTTTTTGCCAATCATTTTAACTGTCGATTAAATTGAGTTTGTATTAAATTATGTGGTGAGACGTATAAAAAAATAAACTAATTACAAGTCTGTCAGTACTATTTTTCCGTAGATAGAATCTCAAAACTGCACGATTTTAAATTATTTCATTAATTTGTTTTTATATTTTCTTGTTAAAAGTATAGCTATTTACTCATTTAGGGTAAATAAAACTATCCACGTTGACAACTGAGCATCAATTGCATTAGAAACAACTTAGCCAAATGCGGATGAATTTAGTGCTGGGAAATGCACAAATAAGTGACACACTTGCAACTATTTCGTGGCATGTTACTAATTTAGTTTGCTGCAGACATATTGTAATGCAACCAATGGCAATCGACTATCGACAGTCGGCAGTAACAACAATGTCGTCGTTCGGCAAACATATCACGCGATCAATTTGTCAAACAAGCAACAATAGCAACAGCAGCTAGAGAAACATCCCAGTATAAATGAACTAAGCAATGCATTGATGGACACACTGACAAGCTGAACAAATGAGCGAACGAGCGGACACAGTACAATCAGGGGCCAAAAACAACAATTGTGGCCAAGCTAAATTGACAGAAACAGCGACGGCAGTTGACGCACATCATCAATATGTATCTCTGACTATGGTTATGTGTGTACGGGTGTGTGTATTAATGCCAATGTTGTTGTCCTTTTTTGGCTTATGAAATGTCACACAGCTGTCATTATGCAAGACGAACCCTCGAAAACAAGGCCAACGAAGTAACTATTACATGGCAATTGTTTGTTAGCTGAAAAGACTTTGGGCAGTTGGGTTGGGTTGGGTTCAAAGCTCTCTCTCTCTCTCTCTCTCTCTCTCTTTCTCTCTCTTTGTTTGTGCATGTGTGTAAAATGATCTGAAACTTTAGATACGCCTTCTAAAAAAAAGGTCATGAACGCGTATAAATCAAACATATGGCGCTGCCACTGGCCCAGGCACTGGCCATTAGCGGCAGGTGTTGTTGTTTAAGGCCAAATGCACAAACTGTAGCCAGGAGCCGCATTTTTCTCACGTCTTTGGGACAAGCTGTTGGCAAATACTAAAAACCGCCTGGCCTTTTTATTTATGGCCAAAATGTGAAGTCTGTTTGTTTATTGGCTTTGAAAAGTGTGTGGAGGAAAAGCTTTAAAAAGAGATTGTTAAAGCAAATCCCAGCTTTTGTTACCTATAAGTATTTTTGCTATCTACATATATTTAGATATATATATATATATATATATATATATATATATGTGTGTGTGCGTGTGTGTCCGTTTGTGTTACATAAATAATATAAATCCCATCAAGGCTGGCCCACTTGGCAGGCACACAAATTGTTTAAAACAAACCAATTATGGCAGCTTACGAGCCTTGCTATCCATTTCGAAATTAACCGTAAAGCGCACAATTTATAACTAAAACCTCAATTAAAATAAAAGCCTGCAACACTAAGCGAAAGATTTTAAAAGAATATGTATATATAATATAGATACAAACATATATAAAAACCTTATAAAATATATTTCATAATATCCACAGCAAACAAAAAATCTGCAAAATTTAATTGCCACAATTTTAAAGCCACAACCGACTGGCAACAACAAGCAGAATATATCTATATAAACGCAAGCATGCAACATCACAATAATCACAATCATCATCATCATCATCATCATCATCATCATCATAGTCCTGATGATGATGATGTGGCAATGCAACCAATGCATAAACAATAAATGCCAATGGTATGTAAATTTTTGCCAATTTACCGCAACAATGCAAAACTATCTGAGCTAGTCAAGTGGGCCGCATCGGGGCGTGGCATGCTCATGCGTTCAATGTGTGTGCGTGTGAGTTTTGTGTAACGTTGTAAAGTTGCAAATGTGTTACACACGAATATTTTTTGGTTAACCACCAAATAGCAAAAGGTTTGCGCATGCAACGGGCATTGGGATGGACAGCGCAAACAGTTGGCAGACAAATTAAATTTACATGAAACTCGTAAAAGTCGCTGGCAATGGAAAAACAATAAAAATCAATGCTCGTTTGCATGTCGGCATATAAGGCTAATAGATATCCTGTATATTACAAATTTTAATAAATATATCATGAAGCACTAGCAAAATATTATCTACTGTAGACTTACATAGAAGTGTCTCAGTTTAGTTTAAATATATATATTTTTTTAATATATTTAAAAAACAACTGAGATTTTATAGAGTTTTAAATGGCTTCATATATTAATTTAGCAAGTCGTCATAACTTAAATTATTATGAAAATAATGTTAATGTTAAGCCTTTTGTTTACAACGATTATATACAAATCTTCTTCTTTTCAATGATTCTTTGTTGTGAAACTCATAGAAATCAACTTATTTAATATAACTAAATTATTCAGTTTAAATAGGAATAAAAAAAATCTTTTTTGCTAATTCAAGTTTTCACCTTTCGTAGGTAAATCAGCATAGCTACTCGACTTACTTTATTATAGAGGAGTATATTACTTGATTTTACAACGTTGTACTTGTCTGTTGCCGTCGCTTTCAATTAACAGGCACAAAAAAAGAAGAAAAATTGAAAACATTTCGAGTGCTGTTAAATTTCAATGTGAGCTCATCTGTCGCTTTAATTTTCATTGCCTACTTATTGGCGCCTGCCAATTGCTTTATCATACAGTGCCTGAGAGCTGGTGGTGAACATGAATCGCTGTTTCCATTGCCAGTGGCAGAAGCATGCAGAAATGTTATTCGACTGCGGTCGCCTCATTGATTGTGCAAATGAAATGGATGAGATACACAACAACAGAAAATTGACCAAAAAAACTGACCATTTTTGCACTGCATATATTAAGGCGCCACGGCAGCTGCTTGCTTTGCGCATTTTGCATTTTGCATTTTTTTTTTTTTTTTTTTTTTTTTGGAGCTTAATTAAATTCTGTGTTATTATTTGTTTTTAATTTCATAAATTTTAATTGCTCGGCGTTTTGAATATGTCCTAATTTATATTGAAGCCCAAAATCGGCCGGCATGATTTACGCTGCATCACAGCAAGCTGCTATAGATGAATTTAGCTTTGTTTGCAGCTGCAATCTGTTTTTATATTTTAAATTAAATGAAATTTTCTATATGATATTATCTTTACGTAGACTAATTTTCTGACTTTTTCTTATGCCTTTCCATCATAGCTGTGTATGTATGATAAGTCTAAGCACTTTAAGTACTTAATTAACTTCCATTGAATTATCTCCTAGATCGTATTCACTTTCGCTTCAATACCCTAACTGCGCTTTAATAACCTTTGAAACTAAGCCAAACTAATTGTACTTTGCGCTACAGTTTTGACAAACTGACACCTATAACCGGCTCTATTTCAATGACAGGAGCTATGTGAAAACAATGCCCCTTGGCTGACACTTGTTGGGGGCACCTTAATCAAAGGCAACACTAAGCTGTGGCCGTGGCTACCAGCGAGAGCTGAAGCATGAGTAGGAGTAGGAGAATTAGCAGCAACAGCAACAGCAACAGCAGCAACAGCAGAGAGCCAGAAAACCATGAACTGAAGCAGGCAAACAGCCAGGGCAACAAATGTAAAGTTAAACAACTTCGACAGTGTTGCCAGAGTTCATTGTTTTGGCATGCGGGCAGTGGATGTGGAGCATGGGGGACACACTGTGTTGCAACCAACACCAACCCGGCGGCACTATCACAATTTCCACATCGACGCGCTGCGCGTCTGCCGATCGGCACTTTAAGCAAATTTTTCTTTGTCTTTTGCATGCGCTGCCGCATATAACAAAGGGTGTCGGGACGCCAGCTGCCGCCCACCCAAATTGCCCACACATGACTTATGTGGCAGGGTGCGAAACAAATGTGAAAGCACAAAAGTCAACATATTGAATAATGATTGGGTAGTGAAAGACTTTCACCCACTTTCACCCAGCATAGATGGCTAGACGAGGAATAGAGAAGGGAATACAGAATGGGATAGAGACAGTCACGCAAGCAGAACACTCGATGCCTTGCATCATCTTCTTAGTTCTTAGCTATTGCTCTACCCTGTATCTATACATTGAACACTAGATTAAAGGTAGTTAAGTAAAATTTATTAAAAACAACAATTGAAATATATATTTGAAGTTAAACTTAATACAATACAGGAACTTTATTAGGTAAACTAAATACATTAAATATTTCATATTTAAAAGTTGTTCCAAGTTCATCTTATCAGGTTTACATATTCTTGGGCATATTGAGTATATTCAATAGATTTCCTCCTATAATCTTATAACTAAGCAGCCCGTTATTGAGACACGCAGCAGGGTATACCTTAATTGAGTACACCCAATCTATTTAACTCGCTTATCGACTTTTTAGCCAGTTTTTGTCTTCTCTTTGCTATTTCTTTTCATCTACGATAAATTTTGAGGCTTGCTGGAAATACTGCAAAAATTAATGATGCGCCTTTTTTATTGTTTCCGCTGAGTCCCCAATCGACAGGCCCCCAACACAAGCACACAAAACAAAAAATAAAAAAAAAAAAAAACAAAGAAGTATAAGAGGAAGAAACCTTAACATTGTGCTGTTGCTTTTTATGCGATTTGCGTTTTGTGATAAATTTTAATCGAATTTCACTTTTGTTGCCGCTCGTGCGCAGCTCCCATGACATTTACAGCCCACGCCCACGCCCACACCCACTCAGCCCCATCCCTCCGGCCAGTTTGTGTGTGTCTTTACCATCCGTTGTCATGTGTGTGTCATGTGTTTTTTGTGCGCTTTTATTGAAGCCGATAAGCATGTCCGATAAATACTTTCGTTGTAATTGATTGATATTCGTAGCGGCAACATTCGCTTTCGCTACTCGATTTATATTTTTCCTCTTTCGTGTGCCGTAGGCGAAATGGGATTTGTGATTAATTGGATTTGCCTCTTAATCTAAAACAAATTGAAAATGGCGTATTAAAGAGTTCCTTCATATGAGTCTCGCACAGGTCTAATCTGCTGCCAAATGGGCAAGTCAAGGCTCGGTTTGTATTGCAAGTCAAGTCTACAGAAACACAGCCAAGACAATGAAAACTGGCAACTGGCACGAGCAACTGGCGACTTGCGACTTGCGACTGGCACGTTGCCATTTGGGTTACCTGGAAGCCACAACATGTACGCCAGCTGCAGTCAGCCGCTAGCTGAAGCCAAAGAAACGCCAAAACAATCAAGCGGTAAAGTCAACAAAACTAGTTGACTCAAAATTCAACCCAGAAAGCTGGTCGATACAGACTAAAGACCAAAAGAGAGCCCGACTTTTGTTCCAAGCAAATAATGAGTGCTTTTTTGCTGGAAACACCAATAATAATAATAAACTTAAAAAGTTCGTGAAAACTTTCAGCATAATAAATGGCATTGAGTGAGTGCGTTAAGGAAAAAATACTTAGTTTATGCTGTCCAATCAAATAATACACAAATTGAAGATTTTTGGCCTTGACATTCATTGAACATGGTTGGGAACTAACAGTAATCATCTTCGAATCATCATCAATCAACTGATCCGAGCTAACTTGAAATCAATGTAGGCCATGCACAAGGTCTTTTCCCAGTTTCAAGGGGCCGTTTGGAAGAGTTCCATTGAGTTGGTCGAAATCAAATTAAAAATTCATACTTTAACATTGTGCTCCAATTACTGTAGCAAACAATTTATGCGCACGCCTGTCCGGGTCCGGGGCCAGAGCAATTTTTCAAGCCAAAAACTTTGCCTGGGGGACTGTGAACCCAAACGGTTTTTGTTGTAATGTCATGAAAAATGCATTTTTCAATACACAATAATAATATATGTAACACAATAAATTGTGAAGCGAAAAAATAACCGATTGTGGGACGCAGGGCAGAAGAAACTGTTATAAAATTGTTATCGAGTGCATAATAGCAAATGTTGCAAAATAACTTTTGACAAAGTGCACTCAATATCCAGCAATGTGTGCCCGAGTGTGCGAGAGACTGAGAGGAAGGCGCGCAGCGAACGAGAGGACTAGAGTGCAGAATGTGTGCGAATATCACAATGAAAAATCACAGAATACAAGGCAAACGCAGAGAGGGTTAGAAAAAAAAAATTACGCTGTTTTCTGTTTTATTGCAATACCCTTGCAGAGAGTATGATAATTTTCTAACCAAATTTGCAATGCATGCACAGAAATGTTAAAAACTTTATGAACATAGCTCGAGGCGTAACACATTGGTTTGACTCAGCGTTCGATTCGCCTGAGTGCGAGCTGAATTTCTTTGAATTGACTTAAAATATTTTATTAGTAAATTATTAGTAAATAGTAATAGTACAAATATACTTGAAATAGTATTTATAAAACAATTAAAATAATAAAAAGTTTCATTTTGTATTGATTTATTTAAATTTATTTCTATTATATTTAAATACATATATATATTTTTTTAAATTATTAAGTACATTAATTTTGAATACAATATTTAGTTTTATATAGATTTTCTGCTTTTCTGTGTCCTACACACAAAGTTGTTTCTACAAGGGTATTTTATACTTTCCATTACGAAGAACACATTTCTAATGTTTTTTTTCTTTTTTTTTTTAATAATGGTCGATGGGGGGGCTGCTGTGTTCGCATATAAATTGACACAATTCGTGCACTGTGCCATCCGTCCATCACATTGAAAGTCAAGGCAGGCACCCAGCTGCATAATGTGCCCCGCAAAGCTATGCGTAGCAATACTTTTCAAGCTACCTCAATATGCGGCAGTGGCAGAGCTGGGAAGCAGCTCGTCTTTCTCGATGCTTGACAGACAATATGTCAAAAATGGTTAGTTGGTTAGATTTGTGCGTTGTTTTGGGGATGCGAAAGCCAGCGGCAAACGTGGAGTTGCATGTTGCAATGCGCCAAATTAAGCTGCCAAGCAAGAGTCGACAAAATATATACAGCACTATCTTGTATGTTGCCTTTAAAATAGCACGATGCGTTGCGAGTTGCATGTTGCAAGTTGGACATGTAACCAAATTACGGGCAAAGGCGGAGCCCAAAATTGGCAACACATGCTCCACATACGCAAAGCAGCGCGAGCGCCGCAAAATATGCAACAATTTTCATGCGCGGCAGCAAAAGAAAAGAGAACGAAGTACAAAGTGGACTGATAATGGACTACCCCATACCCTGTAGGTAACGGTGAAGCCGGGTGAAATGCGTAAAATCGAATAAAAAACGCAGAAGCATTTGCAAGTTGTTTTTATTTATTACCTTTTTTTATTTATATAAATTATTTAATTTATTTAAATAAAAGGAAGATATTTTTAAAATCTGTATAACATTTATGGGCTAAATTTTTGTAAGAAATTCTCTCAGATAATCACTGTTCTATGTTCTTACATATCCCATATTGAATTCATATTTAAAGGGTATAAGCAAGCAAAGGCATAACAAGCAGCGCAAAAATTTCACTCAAGCATGCGGGCGGCGCGCAGAGCAAAAGAATAAATGGAAGTGCTGCATAACTATAGGCGCTGCAAGGCATAGTCCTTGCTCATGGTAGGCATACCAGCAACTTAAAATGGGCATTCCACACAAACCAGTCCCTTTTCCACCTATTACTCGTGCAAGCCAGCTAAACGCAACCGTTGCAGGTTGGAGTCTGCAGTTTGTACGCTGTTGCATGCCTGCTTACAGCCGAAACAAAGGCTGCCATATGTGGCACCCAAAAGTTATGCAATGCCACGCCATAGTTTTTGTTTCTATTGTGTGTGTGTGTGTGTGTGTGTGTGTGTGTGTGTGTGTGTGTGTGTGTGTGTGGGCGCCAAATTGTAACTATTAGTTGCACATAGTTTGGGAAGGCGACAAATTCTTGGCCCAGCCACGTGTTACGGCGCGGGGAGCGTGACCGCTGCATGTGTTGACAGGCCGAAAATCGGGTCAGTAGTAAATCAACAACAACAACAACAACAACAACAACAACAACAACAACAACGACAACAGCAACAGCATTCATATATGTATGAGAAATGACGAGGTGAGGGGTGCCTACGCGGCTGAAAAACAATGGCAATCATTGTTATGTAGCCTGTGAAAAATTTATGTTGCATAGTTTTAGACATTGTTCCGAAATCGCTGATTGCCACATGCAACATGGCAATGCATGTTGATTTCAGTCATGGGCGTAGAGGGAAAACACAGTTTTTGCGGTTGCAAATAGCAAATGATTGATGAACCAAATATGTAAGTTAATTGTGAGCGATTGAACACGCTGCTAGCGCTTAAATATATAGTATGACAATACTATAGAATTTTGATTTGTTTGAAATGAAGAGCAAATGTGTTTGCTTTAAACACAACAAATTAGCACAATTTGGAGCATTATACTATCGGAATACTGACAACACACTTTCAATGAGAAGAATTTATTTTGTCCAGACCGGAGGACTATAAAGTCACAATCCCAATTGGAGTGACCTACCGCACCGGATCTTGGCCTATATTATATAAGTATTGTAAGATAGGAAAATTTTATAGTAGGAAAACAATGTTTAAAAAAAAAACTTAAGCAAGAGGAGAATCAACTTCAAATAATAGCAAGAGCTGTATTTATATACAAAAACCATCTCAATAGAAATCTAGCTTCGTCATAAGCAACATATTTTAAACTTTTTAAATGACTTTCGACTTCATTAATTATTATATTCAACTCCTCTTATATAAGTTTTCGATTTCATTTTGCATGTCTATATGTGTGATGGCTTCACATTGAGTTTCAGCTTAAGTCCGCAATTGTGTGAAGATTTCGCGGAGGAGAATTTAATGCTTTGTGAAACACGACTCCTTGCGCTACAGTTGGGTTAATGGGTTAACTTAAGCGCTTAATGTAGTGCGTCTTAAAGCATGCAGCACTTTTGCTGGCTGCCGAAATGCCATCAGCATCAGCGCTGATATCAGCGCTTCCGCGCACACTTGAGTTCACAATGCGAGTGAGTGAAGAGTGAAAGGTGAAGAGGGCCAGCAAGTTGGCTGAAGACGATTAATCAATAACCACTCAGCGCTGGAAGCGGGCGTGCGAACGAAGCGATTTAATGGGCTCAAAATGATGTGAGTCAAGCGATGGGGACTGGCACTGTTCGCTGGTGCGTGCGTGAGTGCATTTAATTTTGTGAGCGACTGTTGGCTACTTTTAGGCGCTGAATATAATGAAAACGAGGCCAAATGCATGACCAGTCGCCGGCACTGGCCTGCCCGAGAATCTGCAACAAGAATTTCGCATTTAGGTTTCGATTAAGGGTATGTGTGTGTGAGTGTGTGTGTGTGTGTGTGTGTGTGTGTACCAGAGAGAATGAGTATGTGTGTGCGAAGTGCTTTGTGTGGGGGCATGCTTCGACTGCTTTCACAGTGCACTGTGCATTTTTGGTGCGATTGCGAATGCTTGTGTCATTGAGTGCAATTTCAGGTCAGTTTGCATTTTGTGGCACACTCAATGATGAGCTGCACTATGGCATGGCAGGCATATCAACGCCGCAAACATTTGAGTTCTATATGCAAGGCGAGTGTGTGGCGTACATTGAGGCGACAACGCGTCCAAACAGAGCAAACATTGAAAACATTATTGTCGTAATAAATTTTGGTAACAACACGCAAGCTCGCAAAACCAAAAAAGCAAACAGCGCAAAGCGCCAAACCGAAGAGTTGACCTACCTGAAAGTAGGCAAAGCAAACACACACACACACACATACACACACACAAAAACTTATACGGAAAACACACCACACACTCGCACACAATACATAACGGAAGCCACAGAAACTGGCGCCATGAAACATGACCCGCCTTCACCTCGATTGCAACCGGCTGCTAGCAAAAGTTTGCGTGCCAAATAAACAGATGGCAAGAGTGAGAAAGAAGAAGGCAAGAAGGCAGTGTGCGAGCGGGATAAAGCAACTCGAATGCCAAAAAGTCACTGGCGAAATCAAAAGGTTAACGAGCATATGTATGTGTGTGTGTGTGTGACCAGGAAGCAAAAGAAGGGTGCAAGAAAGAGACAAAGAAAATAAGCGAGGAGGGAACGCCACAACTCAGTCAGTTGCATGTCGCGCCAAGCGACAACTAAACGACAAACGTTTAAAAATAAAAACATTTCAAACGAATACGCCACAGGAAATTCTATATCATCGCAAATTGTTTATAGCTCAACAAGATGAAAAAGCCGGAATAAAACGCTAAACAAATGTTGTGACAGCAAAGAGTCGAATGCGAAATGCCCTCATAAATGGAAGAAATATTTGTGGTTGAGTGAAGCGAATGAAGCGAAATGAATTGTTTACGCTAAGAAAAACCGAATGAAATATAGAGAAATTTTGTGACAATTCTTGTTGCTCTTTATACGAAGCTTCAAATAAAAAGATACAAAAAGCATAAAACATAATTTTGAATGAACGTCCAAACAAATATATGGATATATAAACATATGTGGATATGCGTAAATTTCATATTAAAAAAATATACTAAATTTCAGTACTAAATTTCATAGCTCTAATAACATATTTTCTGCTAGGTTTCATTCGATAACGCATAGATAAAAATAAATGAGTCTTAATATATTTTTTAAAATGTACTTTTCAAATACAAAGCAAAAGTGAATCTATATTTTACATTTCCTGTATTTGACTTTCTCTACTTTGTTAAAGAAATGCGTAGGACTTATTATTATGTTAGTCGAAATGTATTGGCAAAAGATAAAAAGAGTTGTGAGCGCTGATATATTAAAAAATTAAGTACACAAAATACAAAAGAATTAAGTTTTAAAAAACTTTGGGAATTCATATGCAATTAAAAATGGATTTATTTATAAATCCATATTTTACAAGAAGTCTCTTTCACACCAAAATGCTTGCTACTGGCCAAGTTGCCATCCAGCTAGCAGAGTATGAGGTGTAAATATTGTATGTTTTACGTTTTTCTCCATTCAGTTGGTTGTCGCTGTAGTCACATATTTTGAAGCGGAACATGAAGCGCAAGTGAAAGGCAAAGTTGAGTTTTGTGTGAAGCGGGCTTTTTAATAAAGTTAAGTGGATCAGCGCACAGGACAAGCAGCAGCAACACGACAACGTGGCCCTAAACGAATGCTTGACAACGACGCCTACACCTATGCGATGCCTAACAAGGGCCCGCCTTTATTTTTGTGGCGTGCCAAAAATATATTTCAAGCACACGAGTGGCTGGTAAATTGTATAAATAATATCAACGCAAGTTGGTGGCACGAGCTTGTTGCAGTTTTGGCCATGTGGATGTCGCAACGTTTAACCCCTGTCACGAAGGTTAATTAAAACCGAAAAATCTCTGGTCCCTGCGATAAATAACCATTTTTTCCGTTCTGTTGTTAGTAAATGAATTATGCAGTCGGCATAATGCGAACGGCCAAAAACACAAACAAAAATTTATAAATATAAGCTCATTAAAAGCTTAGCCAAATACCAATTTATGTGCCTGTGCCTGTGCGTGTGTGTGTGTGTGTGTGTGTGTGTGTGTGTGTGTGTGTGTGTGTGTGTGTGTGTGCGGGCGTGTGTGTTCATTTTAATTAGATAATATTGCATTTGCATAATTTTAGGCACATCAATAAAATCGCGTACAGCTCCCAAATTAATTTATACTTTTTGCTAATTAAACGACCCACAAAATATTCGCTTTTCGATTTTAATTACATAGTTTTGGGCTGGCCAGCAAAATGTTTGATACGAAATTCAATTGCCGCTTGCTGTAGCGCCCTCTAATTGGCCCCACTATTTAGCGCTGCTCGCTCTCATTAACGTGTCGACCCTGTCTATGTACAACTTTTCGAGGCAACGCAAAAAGTTGCACCACACCTGACGGCACTCCTGCATAAGCAGCGGCAATTACAGCCGCAACCAAAGACCAAACAAGCGGCAAACGAGCCGAGCACGATGATGGCGTTGATGGTTAAACCAGTCAATTATAGCAGCTCGCTGAAAACTTTGCAAAAATCGTGAACGTACTGCTCAAGACACGCCCATTCATACACAAACACACACACACACGCATACTACTGAGGCAAAAGACCACACACACACACACACACACGCATAAGGGAGGCTCTAATTAAACAATTACCAAGGTGAGTGCCACTTAATTAAATAATTTGCTACCATGCGGTTGTAAGGCAACAACAAAAACAGCTACAGCAACAGCTGTCAACATAAACACGCATAAATATGTGTATGTAACAAAACATATGTGAAGAACAACTTTTTAGAACGAAGCCAAAATGCTCTTGCATGTGTACAATGATATTATTTATATATTAATTATGTAAGACAAACAGTCAAATGAGAACTTTTACGTTTTGACTTCATATTTTTAGACTTTTGGTAGCGCATTTACTGTCTTGAAACATAAGTTAACAAAGCCATTCCACCGCCCCAGATAATAAAAGTTAGTGGAAAGTCAAGAATCTATTGCAAACGATTGAGAGACCACCGCGCTCAGGCATTTAATTCAGTCGTCAGTGAGACTTTTCATCGAATAGAGTTCCGCTTCAATTTATCTCGACTGATAGAGAGGGAAAGAGTTCTACTTCAATTTACCTCAACTGAATTCATGAACATTTGTAAAGTAAAATAATAAGTCAAAAGACCTTTTAAATTGTGTAAAATACAAAACAATCTGTGAGTATATGGAATAAAATGTAGTGAAAGTTTGTTCTATTCTACAAATATATCTGATTTTCATATTTGTTTTATAGTGACAAAGTTATAGAAGATTCTTCATATCCTAAGCACACTGCCGAATATGTAATATAAGCAGGGTGCTAACAAAGCAGACGTCGAGGCAATGGCGACAGGTGTTTCAACATTTTCGTGCATGCCATAAAAGTAAGCCGCATACAAACACACACACACACACACGCACACATACACAATTACATGACTTGTGTGTACACATAAATGAAATTATGACATATTTAAATGTAACATGCGGCAACAGGCTACATACACACACTCGCACACACTCTCACACACACACACCCGCTTGAGCGTCACAAGGCATAGTCTAACTGTACACGGCCGCCATGACAGCCGACTTCCGTTTCCGTTTCGTTTGCCATGTTACCCAAGCATTTATCCTGGACGCGTGCTGTTGTTGTTGTTGTTGTTGTTTATGTTGTTGTTGTTGTTGTTGTTGTTGTTGTTGTTGCCGTTGTTATTGTTGCTGCCGTGTTGCCTGTATAATTTACAATTTAGCTTCATAAATGTTTCGTCGCCTGGCATACTTTTTGGCCACCTGCTTCTAGACCATTGCGTGATGGGGTCAAGTGTCGCACGGCTCGACACGACACGTCTCTTCGCGAGACGGCTTTGGCGCGGTGCGACGCCTGCTGTGTTAATTATGTGACAATTTAAGTGCGTGTCGGGCAATCAGCGAAACAGCTGCACGAACCAACCAAAGAAAAGGTGTTAAATAAGAATTTTATTGTTGGTGTATGCCCTCAAAAACCAAGTAACGAATGTTTTAGCCCAAATGAACTGCAAACTTCTCTTTATTAAATTATATAAAGAATCTCTTAGCAGCCCATAAGCGACGAAAAAAAAAATTGTACAGGCCATAGCAATTTGGACTGCACATTTACACAATACACAACAAATCTTTGTATGCTAACGTGAATGTAGGACGAAGTGAATTAAATGTAATATTGCCATATTGAAGTAATTAAAGTGAAATTGTTAATGAAGTGAACCAACTTTTCCTTTTAACTTTTTGAAACACATCTGCTTCAAATTAGAAAATCATAATCTTTATAATGTGCCAACGTTGAAATTTGTAGGCAAAAGGTCAAAAGCCGAAAACATCTTAAAAGGTTGTGATTTGATCAGTTGGAATTTCGTTTTGAAGATCACAAGACGATAAAATATTTATTTGTTTGCAATATTATTTCTTGTATAATCGTTTTTTTTTTAGTCTTTTATCTTCAGCGCTAAAATGAATAGTAACTAAATATTGTATTGAATTTTTTTTTATGTAGAAACCATGTAACGCAGTTTCTCCTCTTTCAAATTGAATGCTGCATAGGTCTTTCCAAAGGACAATAAAATTTTATCAAAAATTTATTTAAACTTAAAGTATAGAGAACACCTGAAAAGTTCCAGCCATTAGTACCCAAACTAACAGCATTTGCTGTGCAAATATAGGATGTCCTAAACTAGCGACCGTTCTCGACGTATGCATACCTGCAAATAGATGGAAAATAAAACAAAATTAGAAAATGTTGTTCAAAGCAAGGCGATAGCTAATTATTAACTCAACCCTTCAGGCAAGCTAGCGAAATTCAATATGTTGATGTCATGTTATCAGCAGCTGGCACACACACATACACACAAATACACACACACACACACACACACACACATATTGTACAGCAGCAGCAGCGAGTAACAGCCGTTGCCCACTGCTCGCTTATGCGTTTTGTTTATTTGTTTTGCGAAGCTTAAATGATTAATTAAGCGCCTCAATGTATGCAAAAACATTTGCCATGTTCGCTATGACTTGTTGTTGTTGCTGTTGCTGTGATTGTTGTGTTCGTTGTTGTTGTTGTTGTGCGCTCTGCGGGGTGTGAAAATCACGTGTTGAAAACGGCGTAAAATCAGCGTATGAATGGCCACAGTCCTCGTTGCTAACATCGCAGCCGACGCTGTCTGTACACGCACAACCACAGACTCGCACACGCACACACGCACACACACACACACAGACATGCTGTCGCCGACACTAATACACACATTCGTTGACACGTGAGCTTGCATATATTTTGATGTCATAGTTTTCGGTGCTGGGGCGTTGATTTTAATATTTAAATAAATTCTGGCGCTGATTGCGTATACGCAATGCCGTACATAGCTGCTGCTGTTGCTGCTATTGCCGTTGTCATTTGCCGCTGTTTGTTTGCATAAGAAATTTGTATTTGTTTTGTGGCATGCAGCTTTGCCACTCGCATTTACCAGCCAATGCTATCGACATTATATACATGCGTATTTTTAATGGCAAATGCATATTCCATTCATTTCGCTTGGCAGATATTCATTTTTGATTCTCGTGCATGCAGAAATATTATATAAATATTGACAGCCATTGGTACAAAGCGCTCGGAGCGTATCTGGATCATAATAATGTGTCTGTGCAATTGAAATACTGACGCAATGCATTAAGCCATTTTATGCGGCTTGTTATGCTATTTATTTCAAACTATTTAATTAAAACGCATTAGCCAAGCGCAATCGAGCCAACGGCGAGCCAATCATCTGTATGCTATATATATCATTATTTATATATATATATATATATATATATATATATATATAGATATGCGTTATACAATATATTCAAAAGCTGACTGCGCAATGAACCTCTTAATTGTGGCAATAATCTGCGGCTTAGTACTCTTTTTAGAAACATTTGACATATGTAGAAATCTTTTTTAAATAAATGAAAATATTTAAACGCTCTTCAATTGCAATGAAATTATTTATACACGATAGAATAAAAGCTTTTCAAAAATAAGAAAACATGTATGTTTCTATAAGGAAACTGAAGAAATTATAAATGAACGTGAAACTCAAGCTAAGATCGGATGCTTGCTTCGTTTATTCAAACTATGCTGGAATATTATATGTTTAGTTACATTATTAAAAGTTCAAAAAAGTTGTTTTTTAAATCAAATTAAAGTGAATTTAACTTCCTCAATTTCTTTAATATAAAATATATATTTTTGCATGCTCTTTTAAACAATGTCTTGGCATTTGTTTCTCTGTACAAAACTGATTCATATTTGCCATTTGCTCTCTGAGTGTTTGGCAATCGAAGTTCCTTAACGAACTAGCTTAAAGTTTTTATTCCGTTTAATGGCAGTTTGATAAAATGTCCAAAACTTTTGTAACGAACCCAATAGAATAGGCTGGCAGCACAAGCCCATAAAATATGCCCAGTCAAGCCGCCAGGCACTATTATCAAATATTACAATAGCATCGCTTTCTCTCGCATTTCCCATCTCTCTCTCTCTCTCTCTCTCTCTCTCTCTCTTGCCTTCTCTTTCATATACTGACAGTGTGTCACTAATTCATAGCGCACTTCTGGGCTTTGGTCACTGCCAAAAACAGACATGCATACATTATAATATTATTTATGTGTCGTTTATTTTTTGTTTTCTTTTTCTCTTTTTGGACAAGCACTTCAAACAAATATATATTGAAAAAAAAATAACCAAAAACTTTTGTAATATGCATGGCTCATACGCACACTTGCGAAAAAAAAAATATATAAAAAATAAAGGAAAAAAAATCAATTTATTATTGCACACTCCAAAATTAAAATATGGCCACGTTGGCAACGAGCTAGCTACACTTTTAATTTATGAAAAATTCTATTGTCAGGACTAGAATAACAATAACCCACAGACAATTGTGAGCAACAAAAGCGCTACGCATAAAAACCATATGTGGCATGGCCAGAGTAGGCGATACCCTCAGCTCTCAGCTCTCAGCTCTCAGCTCAACTCTCCTGCCCTCAGAGCAAAGCTTGCCACATTTATGCATATATTTTCACACGTTTCACAAGCGAGAGAATCTCGTGTACTTTATGCACATACACACATTTCTCTATTCACCCAATTTTTGCCGCATGTCGCTGAACTTTTTTAGCTTTTAGAGTTGTCACCCCCAAACACCAACACCGACTCCCCCAGCAGGTTGGAGTCGTGGACGATGTCGCTGACAGGCGGCTACTTTGGGGCCGCGTTGCTGTTGCTGATGCTTTTCACATGGTTTTGAATGAATGACACATAAAGTTGGTTCCCTTTTTTTATGCCGTTTTTGTTTTCCTTTTTGCTGTGTTGCGTTTTGTTTTTGCGCTTTGCGTTTGCGACATTTTTATGAATGCTTCAAATTTTTGCTCGCATTCTTCTTTCTTTTTTCCCATTTCGGGCTGGACCGGGTCGGGTTTATTCATGCGGAATGCGACGCATAGTTTTTTGCCAGCCCTTTCGGCTTTGTTTGTTATTGTTTCGCCCAGCAGCAGCGCCAGTGCCTGGACCTGGACCAGGCTCAGCACCAGACTCGAGCCCTTTTCAACGCAAATATGTTCCATTAGCTGTGGCATTTTAGCTCGACTTTTTCACTTTTTTTATATATATATATATCTTTAATATATATATATATATATATATATATATATATATATATATATATATATATATATATATATATATATATATATATATATATATATATATATATATATATATATATATATTTGGACTGCGTTTGGTTTGGCATGTGTTCATGTTTAGCTTTCTGTTTGCTTTGTTGGCATACTTTTGCAAATGGAAATTATAGTCTAGTGTTCATGCATGTTGAAAACGGCAGCTAAGGCTGCCAAAGCAAGCGGGTCTGAGGTCTGAGGTCTGAGGAGTGCGGGAAGGTTTCCCTTTTAGCCATTAATTTATGTTGCATAGTTTTTGGGGACACATTTTTGCCAGCTGGCTGGCAAGGCAGCCGCTTTATCACCAAAGTTATCCAGTGATTGGGGGTCTTTGTTTTTGTTAGATGATTGCCCTGAGCACTGTTTGGCTTTAAATTGATCCATATTTGAGTTCAAGTGACATTGATGTAGTTCAAAATGTTTTGAAGTTGAATACAGAGAGTGAAGGGCTACCAATTGTAGTATAATAAGGGCAGAAATATCAAATGTATATTGTTAAAATTTTGAATTATAGATAAAACACATAAATATGTTTGCAGAATATAGACCGTAATGAAATAAGGGAGGAAATGTATAGAGAAGGCTGCTCTAAGTCGTCTAACGGTAGTCGAGTGAGTGTATATATTATAGTATATTTTAACACACAAAACTAAGAAAGAAAAAGAGTTTTATATATATAAGAATTTTGTGTATACTTAGTGTTCAATACTACTGAAAGCTTTTAGCAAAGGTATAACATTAGGTTTATTCAAAGAACAATTAACTCACACAAAACTGTCCATATAGGTAATGATGAGAGATATTTCAGAGCTATACCAAAAATTGGCTAACGTGTGCATAATAAACCCATGCTAATCAATTTAGAATTGACCCCATGTGTATCTAGTTTGCCATGTCCGTGCGCTCACATGCACATCGTTGTCAGCTTTTGGTTGGCAAAATGTAATTTGCAAACAAATGCCAAAGGAGGCAAAATAATCAACTCGTGTACGCAACTAATGACTAAAACAAGCGTCGGCCGGAGTGCTACGCATACACTGAACGGCCAACGACCAGCGACCAATGCCGGCTGAAACACAATCAAATGTGTTGCATAGTTTTAGACCGGTCCAAATTCTATGCAGCGACCATTTAAACAAACGCGACAAAAACGAGGCCAAAACAATCAAACAAAGGGAGCGTATAGCAGCGGCCAACCGAATGAGACGCAGTGACACGCAATGCAATTGACTGCATTGCTAGGGCTGCTTTCTCAACTACCCAGGCCACATGATACATGCCACATCCCACATCCCACATCCCACATGCCACATAGCAGCCTCCTGCCAGTAACTTCTGCTCCAGAGCATTCGTCAATGAAGCTTTATTTACTTTTTTGTGTTTAATTTTAATTGGTTTCCCATTTAAATTGCATTTGGTTTGGCTTTTTTTATTATTATTATTTCTTCCATTCATTTCTATTTGTTTGGCTTTGACATTGCTTGGCGTCACGCCCCCCACCAGGCGAAAAAAAAAAAATGAAATACAGCCGTTACCTATATAGAACCATATAATTTGACTATGATTGCCATAGCTGCTGGGCTCAAGGGCCAACAATAAAATCGGAAAGCGGCCAAAAATAAAATTGCCATAAATTGGCCACTGCCCGGCGGCCTTTGTTGTCGTGCGGCATACACAATTACAATTTGGTGCGGCATACTTTATGGCGCCTGGGCACATTTATTTAGATAACAAATTGTAGTTTTTCCAATTAAAATTCGTGCGTATTTCAATATCAAATTGAATTGTTGCCATTGAAAACTGCATCTGCGCCACAGATTTCAAACATATATTATATATATATATATATATATATATATATATATATACTATATCTGTGCATATATGTCATATGTAAATATTTAATAAATAACCATTTAAAATATTTTATTACAGCACATTTATGGCACGCTCAGGGCGGGGCATAGACTGTGCGGCAGGCACTGTAAATTTACTTAAGCTATGCCAAATATTTGATTTGCTCTTAACAGTTGCCCACAAAATGCAGAATTTATTTTATTTTATTATTTTTTGTTATTCAATCAAAGTCTGTAAAGCCCCAAAATTTCAAGTGAGAAATGGGGTTTCTTAAGTTTATTAAATTTCATATTAAAAGTAAATAAATAATATCAACAATTTCTGTGTAAATAAATTACTTTTATTCGAAAATTAAAAACATGAATTGTGTGTTACTGATACATTTCTTAAATTAAATAATACACCTATATAAATACGCGCTTGTTCAAATCAAGCTAGTTAATCCATGCAAAACTAATAGAAATAACAAAGTTCATTATTATCCGATGTGTGTGAATTGGTATGTGCGTGTGTGTGAGTGCGTGTACGTGTGTGTGTGTGTGTGGCTAACCGGATAATGCACAGTCGAAAGCAATTGAAGCGCATGCACTGATTCCATAAGCGTTTGCCGCTCAACCCTTTCGGAAGGGAACGAGGCACACATAAGCCCAACTAAGCGTAACGCTAAGTGTGTGGGCGAGAAAGGCGTGAGTGGCTAAGGTAAACAACAACACAACATCCACACACACACACACACACACACACAAGTAGAAAACAACGCATAAAATATTAATAATAACTAGATTTGTGTTTTGCGCACTGACCAAACAGCTGGCTAAACTGGTAGACCCGGCCCGTAATCTCATTACTGGGGTCAATGCGCCCGCTGAAAGACGAGAATCGAATCAACTCGACAACTGACTTCGGGCTCAGGTTCAACTGACTTTCGAGTTGAAGCTTGAGCCAAGGTTTGAGACTATAATACAAAAAAAAAAGGGAATCATAAGCAACAAACAGAACAGAACGCTTTGCCAACAGCGCTTCAAGATTGGCGAAAAAAAGAAAAAAAAAAAATCAGAAAACAGAAAAAATTGGAAAAAGAAAAAACTTTGCGCCCCGCAGTTGTACGTGTAATTGAATTCTGTGGTGCGTTCTCCACGTCGTCATCGTCGTCGCTGGCGTCAATTTATTTGACCACGTATTGTGTGTGTTTGGGTGGATTGTCGACTGTGGTCGCCAGCTGAAGCCGGGATGCAGCTGGTGGTTGGGGGCTCGACGTGTTGGTCAGCGACTACGTGCGTATTACACGCCAAAAGGGTTAGGGCGTCAACGTAATTGTATTGGCCCGGCTAAACATGGCGCTCACTTGTCCAGCTCGCTGTCTGTCCAACTGTTTGTCTGTCTGTTTGCCTGGTTTTCAATGGACTGAGCCACGCACGTTTCTAATTTTGTGAGTGGCTTGTTCAAATTTTTTTTTTTCTGTATTTTTTTTTTTTTTTTGTTGTGTTCCTTTTCCATTTCCAACACAAGCGGGCTTCATTTGCCAACATTTTTTCCATTCATTTTGTTTGGCTAAAAGTTCATTTAGCTATGAGCTGTTTATTATCTGCTGCCAGCTTATAGGACTGCGGCTAGGGGCCGTTTGAGCTGGGGAGTGGGCACGAGGTGGTACTTAAATGCTTAGCGAGGGATGCAGAGTTTGTGTTTTGAATGAAAACAATTTGGCAGGGTAACGAACCACAAAATCGAATTTGCGAAAACGCAACCAATACCAATATGCCATTAAGTGAGGGAACGATTTAAATGAATTTTTATGATACTGGTTGTTACCACATGAGAGATATATGTATATTCTAGCATATATCAAATCAATATCAAAGCATTGATAATTAATAATTTATCTTTTATAACTCATGAGTCATGTAGTATTATTAAGAATTTATTTATTTTACTTTATCAACCACGTCCTTCCTCAGAATCCAAAGCGATTTCAAGTCAGCCATTTAAGCAGTTAATCCTCGAGTCTTGCCGGTTGGGATTCCTAGCAATAGAACAACATTAGTTACACACACAAAAAAAAAAAAGAAACTGGCACTGGGAATAGAAAACTCTTGCCTCAATGCATCACTGGAGTGTGGGGGACGATGAGGCATAAAGCCGCACAAAGCGTCGTCACCATTGCAACCGAGTTGAAATCAAATACATTTGCTCTTAAGCACAATTGACATTTTTCACATGACATGGCAAAGGAAAAGCAAAAGCAAAAGCAAAGCAGAACAGTGAAAGGTGAAACGTTGCAACATTGGCGGCACTTGTATCCTTGACTGACCCCAGTATGAGGGCCAAGAGAAAGACGCAAAGGGTATGGCGGAATAGGTGGGACATTATATGCTTGTTATAATCCCTGCCAACATTTTTATTGCAATTGTCAACTTGGGCCATAAAGCAGCAGAGAATCTGACACCTACAAGTTTCGGAAGCGAAGCGAAGCGACACAAATTGAAAATATGACAAGAAAATTCGTTTTTGCTCGACAGACCCCAACTAGGTCGGGGCCAGGCAGAGAGTCCTACGGATGCTGGGCGCCTAGATTGTTTGAGCTGAGGTCTCTGCCACAGACCTGATGCACAACTGTGGCAGTTTGCTAACTTGCAAAGAGTTGGCGTCGAAACCATATTGATTTCAGGGCCGCAGGGAGCTGAAGCGTGTTTTGCCAACGTTGCCAAAAAAAAAAAAAAAAAAAAGGAAAAAAAAAAAAATAAATAAAAAAGAATAGCTGAAGAAAATTGCAATGCTGTATGCATGTGTGTGCGTGTGAGTGTGTGTTTGTGTTTGTGTGGGAATCGCAATGAAAAGCGCAAGCATCAAGGTGAAGTCAGCAGTTTCCTTTGCTGCACTTGCCACACGCTGCTGATGCTGATGCCGATGCTGCAAATGTGCTCGCTCAAGCAAATAAAAATAATATTTTACCAGCTCGTTGCTGGGCCACCAAAACAATACGTTCCGAATGTATCCAACGCAACCATAGTCTATAGACTGGCCCATTGATATGCGAACAATAAGCCGGGCTAACTGCTGGCGCCAACAGCAACTACTGCTGACCTAATAACGCATTCAGCCAGCCAGCCAGCGTACAGCCAGCGTACAGCATCCGTACAACATTTCGCGCTGCAAGTTTACGATCCGATTTGTACTTCGTAAGCTATCAAATCACTGCCAAAAATTATGGCACTTTGGGGCTTTTTTAATAATGTGCTAGATATCCACACAGAAATACACACACACACACACGCATATTTCATGATGCAGTTACAGCTGTTCCGATAAGAGTTTTCTCATCAGTAAAGCTATATATTTCGAGAGTTGAATGGGACTTTGATAAGGAATTGTAGCTACTCCGCAAACTTGTTCTTTAAAACTTCTCTTCTAGCAGTAAACTGAGTGTAATACAGTTGGATAGTATATTATAACTGATAAATAAAATATTAATGACGATTTGAGTGTTTTACTTTACTGTAAGAAGTGAAAAATGAATGTCGGCTTTAGGACTATAATAGGAAAATCAATAAGAAGCCTTAATATAATATGCAATCAATACAAGATAATACATATCATAGTCGACAGTCTGCATAGGATAGTCCAGTCTGATTTACAATCTGTTTTTCGAGCACAACATAAGTTGTTGTGTTGCTGACTAAAGTGAACTGGACAACTGAAACTGCAGAGCCGGAAATTGGATAACAGTGAAAATTCATTACAGCACAGTGGAAACCAAAACACAAATCAAAAGCCATAAACATAACGAAGTACAACTTGAGGCGCAGTCCCGAGTGGACCTGTAATATTAGCGCACTTCAAAACTTTTATTGAGGCCAGGCGGCTGGCTTTAGCTTACAGTTGGTCCAAGTTCTGCTCAGCGGTTCTTGGTATCATAAAAATGCCATAAAATTGTTTAAAGCCATCAAAATAGGCGCTAAGCAGCAGCCAAGTGCACTTGTTGAACATACTTTCAGGCCTGCCAGACTCGACTCCTCTCTCTCTCTCTCTCTCTCTCTCTCGCTCTCTTTCGCTCTCTCTCCTCTCCAGTTTTCTCTTTCATTTTATACGAGCGTTTAATTTTAGTTTGCTTTAGAGCCCTGCTCGAGGCTTAAAACAACTTTATTTTGTGGCGCAAAAAAAAAAACAACAGAAGAAAAAACATTTCGAAAAATAAGAACATAAAGCGTGTAGAAAATTTATTTTAAAGCCTTCTTTATACCAGTGCAAAGCGAAACGATGGCAACAGCTTTGATGAATATAAATTTAGCTAATTTGGCTGCTTTTTAAGTGGTTCAAGATCCCACCTAATGGGCCACAAATAATTTTTGTAATGTCATATCTCATCTTGTTCTTCTGAGTTTCTTTTGTTTACATTCATTTCGGCTTTAAGATGTGGCTTATTCAGAATGCGACCAACAGAAAGCAAAGTTCCTAATTGTGCACATGATATACAAAGCGGATGGCATTTCAAAGTTTCGCCTCTTGATTCCGTGTCACACAATTAGTAAGTAAAATAAATAACCAAATGTCTTTGACACCTCAATTCGAGAGATAAATTAAATTGAAAGATACGAAACAGATACATTATCTTAAAAGCATTTATTGCTAAATGGCAACATTGGCAAATCTTCTGTAGCGCATTCGAGCTAACTGCCCAACAGTTAACTGCCTTAAGCACTAACACGGGCCACGCCCACTCATAGTGTTGGACATTATTCAAACACCTTTTTTCGCATGTCGAGAGCCAGCTTTATAGCTTTTTGCCGCACCGCTGATGGCGTCACACTTAAGTAGGCAACTGAAGGCATTAGGCCGCAACGTCCACAACTCATCCCCCTCAACAATGCCTAAATGTGTGCTATAAAAACTAAACAAATCGCTGCGAATGGCACTTATTATCACCTGGCTAGATTTATTACCTGCTGACCGCACAGACCAAAAATTAATAAGACAAAAAAAAAGAACAACGTAAAGACCACAAGCAGCAGCCAAAACAAAAAAGAAAGCAATGAAGGTGAGCAACATTTATAAATGGCAACTAAAATGTTACATGAGCGAATATATCTAAGTGTCTGTGTGTATGTATGTGGGCGTGGCACACGTACTCACACATACACAGACACAAAACTGAGCAGCTCACTGGCAGCCTTTTGATAAATTTACTACACAAATTGAGTCGCTAAATTAGAACATTTATTTTTGTTGCCCAGCAGCTTCCATTCTTCTTATTGTTGTTGTCTTTTCCTGTTTTTCCTTTTTGGTTTTCCTCCCTCTCTCTCTCTCTCTCTCTCTCTCTCAGTCAGTGAAAAAAAAGCACAGAAAATAAATAAAAAGGAGCGACAAGAATAGAAGAAAAAACCCCAAGTGCGTTTGCCACTTGATGTGGCGTCCGAACCGCGTCCTCGTTTCCGTAGCCATGCCCCCCGCTTCCACGCCTCGCCCACACAACTCTGCCTTCATTATTTTGGTAGGGCGCATCGACAGCGACTGGCTGCACTTCATACTTAAGCTCGTCCAAATCTCGAGAGTGTAATTTATTGTTATCATTTGTTTGGCTAAAAGCAAAAAGACGAGCTCCAAAAAGGATGCGCAGAAATGAGCGCAGAGCCAAGAGGGTCAACACATTACAAAAAAAATACAACATCGAATATAATATACTCTAGCAAAACCAATTTAGAAATATGAAATTTCATTGTATTTTGTTTCATTACATATTCATTTGTCTACAAAGTATTCAAGATATTAAGAGAAAAACTATATTTAAATAACAAATGTTTCTGATTTTATCATTATGATAATGACAGTAGTCATGATAGTAATAATATTTACAGATAAAAGAGATATAATATTATAATTTTTTCCATCATTAAACTTTTCTTGGAGAACTCTTACAAGGCCAAGCCTAATGACCAAACTAAAGAATATCCAAGTTTAATTTAAGTGAAACATATTCTCAAAAATATAGAAAGCTACACACAACTTTCAGAAAACACTTGATTAAGAACATTCAACATTTAAAGTTCAATTGCAATTGAAGATGAAAAGAGCATTCAATATCTTAGCTCAAACTACCCCATTTCACATCTATTTCAAAATCATTCGGTCTAGTAAAAAAAAAACGCCCGAAGACAACGCAGCGAAAAGGGAGAAAGGGAGACAGGGAAAGAAAGCAGGCATAAAGTATATATATGTAAGTGTGTATGTGTCTTATGTCCTCTATGTATTCGTATGCTTGTAGGTAAGGCATTTAGATAACTAAAGTAATTTATTTTATATGGAGGTCATGCGCTCATGGACATGCGAACATAAATAGCAAGAGGCACACACAGTGGACAACACACACGCAGATGTGTACATACGGACAGTGCTTGCTAGAAAATTACGCACCGAAACTGAGACGTTTCCTGGCAGTGACACAGATACCGAGCTACAGCAACAGCAACAGCAACAGCAACAGCTACAGCTACAGCTACAGCTTCGCCTATAGATACAATACCAAAAGCATAGCTTTTGCCGGACCGGTGCTCTAAACTAGTTTTGCGCAATTTTATTGCCTACTTTGCGGCATTAGCATGCGAATTAACAAACTGAGCAGCAGCAGCAACAGAAAAATAAAAAAAAAACCAGCGACTTTTAGGGGGAGAAGATTTGGCTGTTTGCGGGCCGACATTCAATTTCCGAAATCATGGCGCAAAAACTTAATTAAGCGTAGTTTCGGCCTCTGCCAAATCGAATGCGAATGCGAATGCGAATCCGAATACAAATTGCGCCAAAATAGTTTTTGTGCATAGTTTTGTCGCCCTGCAGGCGAAAATCATTTAATTAGAAAATTGTTTAGCAACTAGAACG